>CACVCL010022235.1:0-45725 GCA_902729485.2 Mus minutoides | reverse complement strand
ATGTTTTCATTTGTACTAATTTTGCCTGAGAGATAATTTGATAATTAAATATAGGCTTTCTGAGGGAAATAGGGTAATTTTGTCCTCCATATTTGTTCAGTCTACTATGAAGATCACAACAAATAATGCAAGAACTTTGAAAAGGAATGTGGAATCATATGTGTTTATCTCCTCCAGTGGGTTTTGTGAGAAATTTTTTTAATTAAAATTCTGCATAGTGTCTTAAGTTACTCAATTAAATACTTTGAAAATAACCTGATGCTCTCATTCAGCTACTAGATGGAACACAGGCTTCCCAAGGAAGAAGCTAGAGAAAGTACCTAAGGAGCTGAAGGGGTCTTCAACCCTATAGGTAAAAGAACAACATGAACTAACTAGTACCCCCAGAGCTCATGTCTCTAGTTGCATATATAGAAGAAGATGGCCTAGTTGGCCATCTCTGGGAAGAGAGGCCCCTTGGTCATACAAACTTTATATGCCCCAGTACAGGGGAATGCCAGGGCCAATAGGGGTGAGTGGGTGGGGTAGGTAGGGGAGCAGGGTGGGGGATGAGGGAGGCTTTAGGGATTTTTGGGAGAACATGTGAAATGTAAATGAAGAAAATATCTAATAAAAAAATGGAAAAAAAAATAACCTGACTCAAGACTTGGTACTAGTTTAACACTGTTATCCCAGAACAGACATTTTATGTATGAAATGATCCTCCAAACAAAATAAATGGATTTTCCATTATGAAATAGAATTTTTTCCTTTTTGTATAAATATTTTTCATTAACTATATTAATGCTTTTTAAAAATCACTATCAGTCTTCTCAGCAAAGTTAGTTAGTTGGGTATGTCTATTTTGTTTGTATTACATGAAGAAGTTTAATTTATGAGATTGAAAAGTGGCTCATTTGATAACTGCCATTTAACAATATTGATTAATTGAATTCAAACCCCAGCATACTTGTAAAGTAGGTATTGTGTATACTTATGTGCCTCAGCAATTTATGTAGACAAATGCATCTATGGAGCTCACTGGCCTGGTAGTGTAGACAAACTGATAAATTCCATGTTCAATTGAATGACTTTGTCTCTAAAACAAAGAAAAAAAATGGACAAATTCTTGTTCGGTCCTATTTAAAATAGAGAACAAAATAATCACTGGAAATAGAGGGTGGAAGAGACTTGGGATGAAGAGGGGGTCAGGATCAGGTATGGTAGGATATGAAGCAGATGGACAGAGGGTCAGGAATATAAACAGAGTTGTTTAGGAATGGGGGGTGTGAAAGTAAGGGTACCCACCATAAAGTCTCAGATTCCAGGAAAACCAGAGGTTCCCAGGACCCATTGGGACTGACATTAGCTGAAATACCCAACAAAGGGGAGAGAGAATCTGCAGAGACCATGTCCAGAGGTTAGGCATGGCCCAAAGGGGCTACACTCCCATTTCCAAAATTTTATCCCAGAATTGCTCCTGTATAAAGAAAATACAAGACAAAGAGAGGAGCAGAGACTGAAGAAAAGGTCATCCAGTGAGTGCCCCACCTGGGTATCCATCCCTTATACAGACATCAAAGCCAGACACTATTGCAGAGGCCAAGAAGTACTTGCTGATAAGAACCTAATATAGATGTCTCCTGAGAGACTCTTCCAGAGCCTTACCAATAGAGAGGTGGAAGCTTTCAGTCAACCATCATATTTACCACAGGTGCCCCAAAGGAGGAGTTAGGGGAAGGACTGAAGGAGCTGAAGGAGTTTGCAATCCCATAGGAAGAACAGCAATATCAACCAACCAGAACCGCCCATCCCCCAGAGATCCCAGCAACTAAACTATCAAGCAAAGAGCACACATGGAAGGACAGATGGCTCTGGCTGCATGTGTAGCAGAGAATGCCCTGTTGGACATCAGTGAGAGGACGGGTCCTGGTCCTGAGAAGACTGGAAGCCCCAGTGTTTGGGAATGCCAGCACAGGGAAACATGACTTGGTGGGTTGGTGAGCATGGGGAGGGGAGTTGGGATAGGGTGTTTTCGGAGAGGAAACCAGGAAAGGGGATACAATTTGAAATGGGGTGTGGAGAAGGTGTGGTATGTGGAGCAGTAGGAGAGTAGATGGGGGGCACGGAGAATAGATTATAGAGTGTAAGAAATAAATTAAAAAATAAAATAAAATTCAAAAATTGAAATGTATATAAAGAAAATATCTAGTAAAAAAAGAAAATGAAAGAAAAAGACTTCTGATGTAGCTATCTGGCTTCTAAACATAGAATATACTCATTGTCAAATGTTCACACAAATAAGGAACAGGTACATACACTAGACCAAGAGAGAACTGTAATTTATTTTTTCTCTTATTTTTCCCTTTAAGTAGTATTTAAATAAAAATACATGAAACACTATATAAACCTATAATTATTCTTAATTGTCACAAACTATATTCATGTTTCTACTGGACACCTAAACAATAGTCTGTGAAGTAAATTAAGTTCTAATTCCATAGCACTTATTAGTAAATTCTCATATTTTCAGCATTTAGAAAAACCTTGTTATTTTTTTTTTTTCTAATTTACTGAGGGTCACTTGTCTTATGCATAATTATTTAGGTTGGTAGAAACTGGAAAACTTTCTTCAATTACCATTTTCCCCTCATAAAAATGATGGATGCCATGTATTTGCTAATTTGGAACATTTATTTAATTTGTTTATAGAAAATGTGAACAAAGAAGGGATTTGTGGTATTTGTCTTCTAGTTACTATACACATTACAGCAGGGATTTGCACTCAGTGCTGCTAACAAAAAGCACACATGTGCTGTTCTTGTCAGTGTACACATTAGAGCATTTTCTGAATGCTTAGTGTTGTCAGGTGGAGCAGCCCTTCACTTCTTCCAGTAGCCTGCTATCTTCCCAATGCTTTTATTTTATTTTATTATTTTATCACATTTATTTCTCCTTACACTATTTTTGTGTTTTATTTCATATACTATTATTTGTCTTTGCAATATTAATTATCCCCTAAAAGTGATACAATCTTCCTCTTTTGTGTTCATAATAAATGCATTGCAGTATTGATTTGTCTAGTAGGAATTATTTCCATCAGAGAACATACAGCCCACTAGACCCCAGCTATGGTATCTCTCTATCTCTATCTCTATCTCTATCTCTATCTCTATCTCTATCTCTATCTCTATCTCTATCTCTATCTCTATCTCTGTCTATATACATATACATATACATATACATATACATATACATATACATATACATATACATATACATATACATATACATACATACATACATACATACATACATATACATACATATACATACATATACATATACATACATATACATATATATACATATATATATATACACACACACACACACACACACACACACACACACACACACACACACACATATGGGTTCACACCAGAAGACCACTTTTTCACTTTTGCCTCCTAAAATGTTTCAGTGCCTTCTATATTACAGTGTGTTTTTGTTCTTGTTTTGATTGTAGTACAAAGAGAAATATGCAACTGAGGAAACATAAACTTTTTAAATTTTTTTTCAGATCAAACAGCATGGATTTCTTATTAATAACTCAAAGCTTCTCTTTTTCACAGATTATGTGTTTAATTTTCTTTTTACTCTCCCCAGTAATGAATTTACTGAGTACAAACTGACTTCACATTCAGAAGGTGTTTCCTAAAAGCAGCAGTTGAAAGCAAACATCTGTTATATTATGTCAGCTTTTCCTCTCTGAATCTCAGAGGATTCTGTGCATCATTAGTATATAATCAGGTTTTGTTTTGAATTAAATATCAGCAAAATAGCAGAGTCAAAGTGAAATATGGTTTTGTCCCTGGTCTCTAAAAAAAGACTTATGGAAATAGCATGTTTCAAGTTATGGTACTCTAAGAAAATAACTTTATTGAATATCTTCATATACAACCCTATTGACTTGCTAGCAATTACTCTCTTAGTTTTTTTTTTTTTTTCCTTTTGCTCTGATAAAGCCACCATAATCAAAAGTATTTTGGGAAGGAAAGAATATTTTAACTTTCATGTTACAATAAATCATCAAATGAATTTAGGACAGAAAATATAGCAGTTCAGAAACTTGGTGACAGAAACTGAAGCAGAGAACATGGAGAAAAGCTGCTTTCTGGCTTTTTTTTCATCATATTGCTCAGCCTGCTTTCTTATACATTGCAGGACCCCCAGAGCAGGGTGGTATTACTGAAAGTAGGTCGCACCCATCTGTATCTGTCTCCACAGAAGTAAATAGCAACCACATACTTGTAGACCATCCAATGTATTCACAGCATTTTTTTTTTGCCCAGGATTTTCTAGCTTGTGACAAGTTGAAAGAAAAAAATCACAATATTTATCTCCCTGAGCTTTATATATGTTTTCCATTAATATTCAAGTTTTAGCCACAATTTAAGTTTACAGTTTTCTCAGAGAACTAGCAGCATCAAAATATAATCTATGAATATAAATAAAAATACTTAGAAAAGCATTTAAGGGCATTTACCAATACAAGTCAACAACTTCTCCCACTTAGCATATGACTTACCCAGTCATGTGTTTTAACTCTGTTAATAATAACAAGCATATATTAGCTTCCATGAATTAGTACAGAGTGGCAGATAGTGGTTACTTTTTAGTTCGTTTCTAGAACATGGTGACAAAGAGAACTTAAAGAAGAAAATGTTTCAATAGGCCTTAAAGTTCCAAAGGCTGATTCCATGAACAACATCTTGGGGAGAATAACAGCAAGCAGCCAGGCATGCTGCTGAAATTCCGATTGAGAGTTTCAGTCTTGATCCAGATGCATAAGACAGTGAGAGTTAATTGGGATTGGGCGTTTGAAATGTAAAAGCTTAAATCCAGCGGCACATCACTCAAATCCTTCAAAAACAGAATTTTCAATTTGGGACAAATATTCAAATATTTATATGTATGAAGTGTATTCTTATTCAAATCACCACAGAGTTGTTAGCCAGTGACATTCCATAGATACCCAACTATTGCAGGGGTTCTTTTGTTGCCATTCATTTTCCTACAGATATTTATGTTTCAAAGTTTGTGAATTCATCAGAAATTCATTATGGCCGCTAATTCTTGTGGGATTCAAGAACAAAGGCATGAAGTTTAACTGCTTTGGGAAGGTTTGAATTATCTGACTCACAACACATAGGAAAGTAGTCCACATCTGGCAAAGGGATTTTAACTTGAGAAAGCTATGACTTCTGAGAGCAGCATTAACTATCCATGGAGAGTATTCCCCCTACACTGAGGTATTGAACCTTCACAGGACAAAGTGTCTCTCCTCCCATTGATGACAAAGCCATCATCTGCTACATATGCAAAAATTAAAAACAAAAACAAACAAACAAAAAACTAGTGTATTCCCTTCCAAGAATCTGTGTTTGCATTATATTTTCAGTTAGCTTATAAAGTGGTTTTTGTACAATAATTTCATGGTTCCTTAATTTTAGACAACTATTTCCTATATTCCCACATTTCTCTGATGTAATTTCTTTTAAATCATATATGCATATATATGCAAATAACTTTGAAAATAACACCAAAATTAAAGTAATAGTTTAAGTCCACGGATTATATGAAAGTATGTATGCTGTACTTTATATGCCATTTTTATTTCATTAAGTTTGTTTTTGTTTGTTTGTTTGTTTTTGTTTCTGCTTTGTTTGTTTTGTTTTTGTTTTTTTTTTTGTTTTTTTTTGTTTTGTTTTGTTTGGTTTGGTTTTGTTTGTTTTTTTTTGGGGGGGGGGTGTTTCTGTATAGCCCTGGCTGTCCTGGAACTCACTCTGTAGACCAGGCTGGCCCAAACTCAGAAATCCACCTGCCTCTGCCTCCCAAGTTCTGGGATTAAAGGCATGCACCAACACTGCCTGTTAAGTAAGCTTGTTAAAGTGAGCATACATTTATTTAGCTAATATATCCAATCTAAAACTTGACATATTAATTGAAGTTAAATCATAGTTATTCCTGATATATTATTAAAAATTTAATTATTAACAATAGTTTAGTAACTCTCTATAGATTTTCTTAATTAGTAGTTCTGTGAATATTTTTGAATAAGTATAAAACTCTAATTGCATACCTGCTACTTTCTATCAGCATATATTATATTTCAGACCTGGCATCAATTCCTTGGAGAGATTTATTCAAGACATTTGAACTCTGATGTAGATGTCACTGAATGTTTAGAACTGAAAAGTCTATTGTGTAGAATCTTGAAAGATAATAACTAAGAGACTCACACATGTTGTAGCTTTGGCTCATGAATTTTCAGAAGGAATGGCAGACTCTATCAGGAAATGTCACATGCTATTTTGACTTGATAATATTTGGTTTTTGGGGAGCTGTGGCTGAGGAATGAGCCTTGATTAAAAAGACACCAGCATCACTGAAGTAAAGAGTATCTATAACTTGAACAACTGAAGCTGGTTACTGCATGCTGTGGAACCAAAAACAATTAATAGAAGATCAGTATTACTGAAATGGAATATTCTGACAAGCAGTTCTTAGGGTCAATTCATACTTGTCACAGAGGGTCATAAGGATATATCTCAATTTGACAGCCAAACTCAGACACTATATAAAATTCCTCACATGTTACTGCTTTGAGGAGGAAGGAACACTGAAGGATTTAGGGGATAAGGAAGAGAAACTGGGGATTTAAATTGTGGAAGAAATGGAGAAGTCTTTGGTAAAAAGTACAGATTCAGTTGTAGTGAATATTCCAGAATTGGACGGATCCTGGAGATAAGAAGAGGCTTAGCATTATATGACACGGTTAGAGACACAAAGATACCAGAAAGCCACTGGGAAATGGAAACCTCAATTGCAGTGGAGACCGCGGAATATTAGATGTGCCTGAACCGCAGCATGGTCACCAATTAAATTAGTAGTAATGGACTAGTGCTAGCCTAAGACCGTGAGAAAAGCTGCATGTAGAGAGCAGAGTCAGGGAAGTAGAACCACCCAAGCTGTTTTGTACCCAGAAAATCAAGTGGTCCAGATGTCATATACTAAATCACTTTAATTTTCGAACTTGGATTTTGTCTTAATTTTATCATGATTGTGTCCTCTTTCTTCCCTCTTGTAGAAAAACACATTTAATTGGCTTTTGATCTGGTATGTGTTCACATATGATTAGATTTTTAAAAATAACTTGATATAGTTGAATGAATAAAGATTGCTTCCTTAGGCTCATGTATTTAAATACTTGTTCCCCTTGTTTATGACACTGTTTGGGAGGGATTTGTTGATATGGTCTGTTTGTGTAGACGTGACCCAGAGGATATGATTTGAGAGTGCAAGAGTGCATATTTTTAAGTATCACTCTCTGCTCCATGACTATGCAGATATGAGTGCTCAGCTATTACTACAGCATCATACCTGGATACCTACTGCCATTCTTCCTGCCATAGTGATTAAGGATTCTAACTCTTGGAAACTATAAGCCACACATAAACATCTTTTTTATAGTTGATATGTTCCTAAGACACTTGGACTTTCAATTTTTCAGATTTTATTTTTAGGTGTTAAAGCATTTACCATGATGTACTATTGTGCACCATTTGGGTGCCAAGGCTTCAGAGGCAAAAAGAGGATAAATGAGATTCCTTCTGACTTCTTATAGGAGTTACAGATGATTTTAAGCTGTTCCCTGGGTAATGGAAGAGCATCCAGTATTTTCAATGACTAAGCCATGCATCTAGCATTGAGAACTTGGACTTTTAAAGTGCTGTTGTTGTTGTTCTTCTTATTGTTGTTGTTGTTCTACTTCTAAAGATGTATTGCATTTTATATTGTGACACTAATATTAATATGGTGTGGAAGACAAGCAGAAAGAAAAATGTTATGGTTTAAAGCAATATGTTTGTGTATTAAGTTGACAAAGGGCCAGTTGTGTTGTTCAGTGTTTTTCTCAAATTGACATAAATTAGAGTCATCTGTGAAAAGGCAAACTAGGTTAGAAATATGCTTTCTTCTAGTTGGCCTATTGGCCAGTATTCTTGATCAATGACTGACATGGGATGAACAAACTGTCTGTGGTTGGCACCATCAGGTGGACCAGTCTTGTATATAGAGCAGTCTGTGAAAACCATGAAGAACAAATCAATAAGCATACATTCTTGTATCCTTTGCTTCAGTTACTATATCCAAATTCATGTCTTGCCTTTGATTTCTTCCATGATAGATTGTGATATGCATTTTTAAAGAAAGATAAATACTTTTACTTCCTATATTTCTTGTGGTCAAGTAGTTTATTGTAGCTATAAAAGAGTAAAGCATACATACGCAAACATGAATACAAGCACATGCATGCATATGTGTACACAAAGATACATGGACATCATATACATATACAGACAAACTATACACGCATATGTAGAATTTCTGATAAGTATTTAACAAACAATAAATATAGTCTACATCCCATGTAAAAATAACATACAAGCCTATCTGAATTCGTGCATACTACATCATTTCACCTCTGAAATTTTGTAAAAGAAAATGCCAAGGTCAATGGCTGTGAAAATTTTGGACAAATAAAGTATCAATAAGAAGATCATGGAAACATTTCTATACTTTATTTGACTATCATTTCAGACACAAGATCTTGCATTTCTTTCAAAGTCCAGAGTAGGTACAACACTGAAAGCTAACTTTAGTGAGCTCTGAACATAATGATGTGTCATTTAATTATTACAAATATATGCATATTAATGAGAGTACAGTGAGAAAGGCTGTGTATTTGTTGCCAGACAGGAGTGTAGGAACTTAAATGACATATATCCGAATTTTTCAAAATCAACTTTTTTATTTCTTTTAGTGAAAATATCAATTTTAAATTCTACTCAAATATTCTAAGGGAATGATAAACAAAAATTTAAATACTTGTTAATCTGAATAGAATTTATTGTCTCTTTAAAATATTTAAAGGATAAAAATAATAAGAACACACATAACGCTCTAAATATATAGATACAAGATCTTCATAAAATAATGGATCTGATAAAATCATCCACAATAGTAAAGTGTGCCACAATATAAACTTTATTTTATCTTTTCCTTCACAGTGTCCTCAAATAAGAATATATTTTCTTACTATCATTTGATATGTAAACATAGAGGAAGAGTCAACTATATAGTCAATGGATCATCAGTATAGATAATTCTGAAAGAGCATTTGTATATTTGTCCTAATTGATATTTATAAACACATTATATTGGTTAAACTATTGAGGTTTTTCAGGGTTTTTAAAAGTCATCAGGAGTATATAATCTTCCAGAAATTATTTATTTAAAAACTCCATTTTATTTAATAAAAATCACTGTATCTCATACATGTGTTTGTGTGCATGTGTGTGTATTTGTGCACATGCATGTGTGTGCAGTAGCACATATTTTATGACTAAGAACTTCAGTATTAACTTCAGGTTCTCCCCATATCCAATCTGACAATGTCCTATTTTGCATTAGTGCATTAGTATCTTTACTTGGATAAGGAAAACTAGAATAAAAGAGTTTGCCAAAATGTTGAGAGTATAACAGAGGAATTCATTTTGAATTCTATTTTATGTATATTATCTGTCTTTCTGCAAGATCATTGTCTCATTATTATATATCTAAATTTTTTAAATATCCAGTCTTTCATCAACATTTTACATATCAAAGAGCAAGTCCATCTACGTTGTTGGAGATAAATTTCTAAATCTAACTTTGATTTAAAGTATCTAAAACTCTGATAAATGTAACATCTCCCTACATTTACTACACACACACACACACACACACACACACACACACACACTCACACACACACTCTGAACCAAGTAACAAAAGCACATAAGCTAATGTGATGTTAAAACTGAAAAGAGTATGTCTGTTTGAAAGTAAGAGACAGCTTTCTAATGGATCTTAGAACTTTGTAGAGAAGAAAAATGGTTACACAGGGCATCTCCCTGTCTCATTACATATGATCTCTGCATATCTATACTTTTCCTGTCTCTCACTATGAACATCTATGGGATTGCATTGACTAGTGTGGAATTTTGAGGTCAGTAGTCCTTGCCTATTGTCAGGATGCCAGCCCTTGAATAAAGTGCTTTCTCTCCTACCAATGCTTATCTTTTTTAAATGATATTTTAGGCAGTGAGTATACTAAAAATTAATTTAGAAGAAAACAAAGTGAAAGGGAATATATAAATGAGGATGAAGTAGTGAGAAGATAGGTAAAATAAAGAAACATATTAATCCATTATACTAAGTATGTAAATGCCTACTCCATTGTGAGATGTTTAAATTCTACATCTACCTACAAAACTTAATTACCATCTTTCTAGTAACCAAGAGTAATGTGAGAAAATCATAAAGTTCTTTATCTGGATGTAAGTTTGGCAGTGACTTATGAAAAAAGAAAGTGGATACTTTCAAAGGAAGGGAACATACACATAGGTGCTTCTAATTAACTTATATATTCAGATGCAAAGCAAACAGTTTGGTTCTTTAAATTTATGATCTGTAAAACTAAACTAAAAATTTCTTTTATCAGATAATGCATCAACAGAAACAATATTTTCTTGTTTCTGCTTAAAAATGATGGCACAAAATGTTGAATATTTATTATATTTAATAGTTCCTCAATATATTCTTTTAATTTCTTTTGAAAGGCCAGTTGTATAATGTAATACCTGTAAATTTTGAGTGTGTGTTCATATTTAATTTTATTCTTTATTATACAAGCTTATATATAGCTTTTTAGCCAATTAAGGCATGCTTATGTATTTAAGACAAACTGAGGTGCACCCTGTATAGTTTAACAGTGTCTGACTAGCCTGTCCAGGGGCCTATAGTAGAAAGGCCAATCCCCCTATACAGATTTCTGTGAAGACAGGTAAATCAGTTACTGCCCAAGGCGGGTCTTTTGTGTTGTCTCAACCATTATGCAGGGAACCATATCAGCTCACACACTGTGTACAGTAGATCAGGACTCTTCAAGGAGGCACAAGAGTTTGTGATGTCTCATAATCTGTTCCACTTCTTCCTCCAACAGGTTTATCTCCACATCCCCCACAATGACTGAAAATTTTTATGATACTCTAATAGTTTTAGCAATTGTATTATTATTATTATTATTATTATTTTTTTTTTTTTTTTTTTTTTTTTTTTTTTTTTTTTTTTTTTTTTTTTTTTTTTTTTTTTTTTTTTTTTTTTTTTTTTTTTTTTTTTTTTTTTTTTTTTTTTTTTTTTTTGGCTTTTCCAGACAGGGTTTCTCTGTGTATCCCTGGCTGTCCTGGAACTCACTCTGTAGACCAGGTTGGCCTCAAACTCATAAATCTGCCTGCCTCTGCCTCCCAAGTGCTAGGATTAAAGGCAGGTACCACTATCGCCAGGGTCAACAATTGTAATGTTAACCTCAAACAGGATACATGTTGAACTGCTATTTCAGAATTGTCTTTGTTGGTAATTCATTGATTATGTAATAAACTCTCTCCATCTGCATACATATTAATATTTTTGATAAGTTGTTAAAAATAGTATATTAATTTTCTTTTTTGTTGTTGTTGTTTTTGTTTTTTGTTTTTCGAGACACGGCTTCTCTATATAGCCCTGGCTGTCCTGGAACTCACTCGGTAGACCAGGCTGGCCTCGAACTCAGAAATCTGTCTGCCTCTGCCTCCCGAGTGCTGGGATTAAAGGTGTGCACCACCACGCTCAGCTAATTTTATTTTATTTTAATGGAAATAGTTCATAAATATTAACATAAATATTTTGCGTCTCTGAGAATAAGGATAGAGACTTTAACTTTATTAAAAAAATAATCCCATAGAATAATTTACTGATTATGTAAACTAACTGATCACAGATTTTTACTTCTGTCATTTTGAAATTTCACATCACACTAAATAAATTTATAGTCACAAGTAGTATTGCTAAAATAATTGCTAAATATAGCTCATATATGGATAGTGTGAAGTTCTAGCCATTCCTACCTCATAAGAGACAAACTCTTGAAATAAAAGGAATGATATTAATATACATATATTTAAGGATTGTCACATGTAAGAAACGTGTCTGTGTATAATGAAGTTTAAATGAAAAAAAAAAAAAAAAAAACAATTGGAAGAACTTATTAAAGTGTTACTGTCATGAGATTGTGACAACCGGTTATTTATTTTATCCAAGTAGATCCACGACATTCTTTTCACAGATGTCCAACAGTGCCATTATTTCCCCAAATAGGAATTATTCCTTTGGCTGATAATGAAAATCAAAAAATAATCATCTGGGGAAGAATCACCACACACATACCCAGAGATATGCTTTACTAGTTATTTGGTGTTTTTAATCCAGTCAAATCAAGACTCAAATTTGACTACTAGAAATCAACTACTTGCTAACTTGATAGAAAAATGCATCTCTAAATAGAACAAGATTGTTTTTATCAAATCTCAAAAGCTCAAATATTTTATAAATTAAAAGTACAAGCACTCTATCTCAATAAATTCCCAGTCTTAACAAATTAAATTTTTTCCATAATTCTGTCTCTCATATAAGACAATGGGACAGTATTTTCTTTGTTTTTTTTTTTTTTAAAGATTTATTTATTTATTTATTATTTGTAAGTACGCTGTAGCTGTCCTCAGATACTCCAGAAGAGAGCATCAAATTTCATTACGGATGGTTGTGAGCCACCATGTGGTTGCTGGGATTTGAACTCTGGACTTTCGGAAGAGCAGTCGGCGCTCTTAACCACTGAGCCATCTCACCAGCCCGGGACAGTATTTTCATGAGTGCGTTTAATATAAAAACAGACTCATGCACTGTCTCAATTCCATCCATTTGCCTAAGAATTTCATGAATTCATCAGCTTTTTAAAATTAATTTATTTTTTACACTCCATATTCTACTCCTTATCCCTGCCCAATCCACCCTCTGTCTGCTCCACATCTGCCACCTTCTCCTCACCACCCCCATCTCCACTTGGATGCCCCACCCCTACCCCACCTGACCTCTAAATTCCATGGGGCCTCCAGTCTCTTGAGGGTTATGTGCATCATCTCTGAATGAACATAGACCCGGAAGATCTCTACTGTATGTGTGTTAGGGGCCTCATATCAGCTGGTGTATGTTGTCTATTTGGTTCAGATTTTGGGGGTCCAGATTAATTGAGACTGCTGATCCTCCTACAGGATCGCCCTTCTTCTCAGATTATTTCAGCCTTCCCTAATTCAACAACAGGTGCTTCTGTCTGTTGGTTGGGTGCAAATATCTGAATCTGACTCTTTCAGCTGCTTGTTGGTTATTTAGGAGGATAGTCATGATAGCTCCCTTTTTGTGAGTGCTCTATAGCCTCATTAATAGTGTGAGGCTTTTGGATCTCCCCTTGAGCTGGATCCAACTTTGAGCCTGTCGCTGGACCTTCTTTTCCTCAGGCTCCTCTCCCTTTCAATCCCTCACAGAAGCAGGTGGAAGGGGGATAGGATAGGGGGTTTCTAGGAGGTGGGGAAAACCAGGAAAAGGGATAACACTTGAAATGTTAATAAAGAAAATATCTATCTATCTATCTATCTATCTATCTATCTATCTATCTATCTTCCCCCTGGGCTTTGAGAAGATGGATTAAAAAATCTCTTTTATGGCTTAGTGTTCCAAGACTAAACATAGTGACAATACATGTAGCCACAGAAATAAAGTAGAAAGTAAGCTGTTATGTAGGAGGGTTAGATACCAGTAGAAGGTGAAAGAACATACATATTTATGGATGGAGAGTGAAGTGATATTTAAATGGGAGAATAAAACAGGGAAGGGGTGAAATGAGAGGGGCAAGGGAGACCATATAGGGAGGAGCAGTTAAAACTAAGGGCCATTTAAAATCCATTCTTTTGGTATATTATTATATAGACTATGTATGCACATTCTAAATAAGTGGAAAGAATAATAGTAAGTAAAGGCTAGGTTAAAGAAAGGATGAAACCCAGAAAAGAAAACAATACAAAGGAATACACCCTGTAGCTCATA
Organism: Mus minutoides; assembly: GCA_902729485.2. NCBI lineage: Eukaryota > Metazoa > Chordata > Mammalia > Rodentia > Muridae > Mus > Mus minutoides. Next base: position 31,667 of record CACVCL010022235.1, on the reverse strand, counting down.
CCTGAGGATCTGTGGCATTTGGTAGCGCAATGTACATTCCAATGCTAAGGTATCCCATTCCTGTTGTTTAAAATAAGAAGAACCTCTCTGTTGTGCTGGGTTCATATACGAACTACATTTTTTTTCTTTGACCAGAATTCTATTTTCTGAGATCTTAAATAGTATGTGTTCTCCATTCTGCTTAGAATTTACCAATTTGATTTCATGCATTTTCTTCTCTGAAATTACAAGGACCTTGGCTCTATCATAATATATGACCTCCTAGACCCGCTGCGCATAGAAGATTCCTTGGCATTCATGTTCTACTCTCTTAATAAAACACATTAAACAATCTATGACAACATGCTTTGCACCCAAAGTAATTACTTCTTTCTTTTGTTATTGCTGCACATCCTTCTGAGGCCTTGTTTTAGGATCCTAAGAAAATAGATTTCCTGTTTCCTCACAATAACAGAGTCCTCAAGTGTCTCTTACTTTTGAAAGAAATTTTATTCAATGATTTTAAGAATTTTCATACTACTATCTGAAATCAGAGTTGTATGCCCTGAAATTCAACTCTCCCTCCAACTGTCACCAGAATAGGCAGACTGCCAGCTAGTCTACTCCCCTGAAGACAGCACAGCCTAGAGTAATTCCAGGAGATGACTGCATACAGGACAACTTGTAAGAACCCTCCTGAAGTGTCATAGTGGCTGCTGTAATTCTATATGTGTCATTCTTATTGTCCTTTAGAAAATTGAAGGGAATATTGTTTCCCTTCAATAAAAGTTGAAAACAACTTTCTTTTTTTTTCAATTTTTATTAGATATTTTCTTCATTTACATTTCAAATGTTATCCCAAAAGTCCCCTATACCCTCCCCCATTCCCCATTCCCTGCCCTGCTCCCCTACCCACTCACTCCCACATCTTGGCCCTGGCTTTCCCCTATACTGGGCATATAAAGTTTGCATGACCAAGGGGCCGCTCTTCCCAATGATGGCCAGCTAGGCCATCTTCTGCTACATATGCAGCTAGAGACATGAGCTCTGGGGGGACTAGTTAGTTCATATTGTTCTTTAACCTATAGAGTTGGACACCCCTTCAGCTCCTTGGGTACTTTCTCTAGCTCCTCCCTTGGGAGCCCTGTGTTCCATCTAATAGCTTACTGTGAGCAACCACTTCTGTGTTTTCCAGGCACTGGTATAGCTTCCCATGAGACAGCTATATCAGGGCCCTTTCAGCAATATCTTGCTGGCGTATGCAATAGTGTCTGTGTTTGGTGGCTGATTATGAGATGGATCCCCAGCTGCAGCAGTCACTGGTTGGTCCATCCTTTTGATTCAGCTCCACACATGATCTGTAACTCCTTCAATGTGTGCTTTGTTCTTAATTCTAGCAAGGGGAGAAGTGTCCACACTTTGATCTTCATTCTTCTTGAGTTTCATGTGTTTAGTAAATTCTATCTTGGGTAATCTAGGTTTGTGGGCTAATATCCACTTATCAGTGAGTACATGTTATGTGAGTTCTTTTGTGATTGGGTTACCTCACTCAGGATGATACCCTCCAGGTCCATCCATTTTCCTGGGAATTTCATGAATTCATTGTTTTTAATAGCTGAGTAGTACTCCATTGTGTAAATGTACCAAATCTTCTTTATCCATTCCTCTGTTGAGAGACACCTGAGTTCTTTCCAGCTTCTGGCTATTATAAAAAAGGCTGCTATGTACATAGTAGAACATGTGTCCTTATTACCAGATGGAACATCTTCTGGATATATGCCCAGGAGAGGTATTGCAGGATCTTTTGGTAGTACTATGACCAATTTTCTGAGGAACCACCAGACTGATTTCCAGAATGGTTGTACAAGCTTGCAGTCCCACCAACAATGGAGGAGTGTTCCTCTTTCTCCACATCCTTGCCAGCATCTGCTGTCACCTGAATTTTTGATCTTAGCCATTCTACTGGTATGAGGTGGTATCTCAGGGTTGTTTTGATTTGCATTTCTCTGATGATTATCGATGTTGAACATTTTTTCAGGTGCTTCCTTTTCTGTTCAGACTGGACATTTTTTCCAAATCTCTTTCTTCCTAAATTTAATTCTTGATTCAGACTGCATTAAAAGCAGCAAACAGTCACAGACATACCCTGAGTACTGTGCTATCTTTGAGCTTCCCCCATTCAGAGATTATTTTGTCATTTTTAAGCTTAGCCATTCAGAGAGGTCTAAGACATGGAGAGACAATAGGTGACTTCATCAAATGCAAAACCAAATGTTCTTCATTAATTTTCAATATAAAGTTTATATCAATAAATACTACATGAGCACACTCATTACTGTCCACTCTTCTACTGGAATTCCCATCTTCTGAAGATATTATAAAAGTAATCTATCAAAATAGCATATAATTCTAGTGAGCTTTTGGTCTTCATCTCAAAACTCTTCTGTTCTGTTCTGTTCTGTTCTGTTCTGTTCTGTTCTGTTCTCTTCTATGTTCACAAACCAACTCTGAAGTTTAGAAATAACATGACCAAATTTGTTCAGAACAACAAAAACAATTCTAGCAACATTTATCTGCATTACTATGTATTTCCATTACTGTCACCAAAATACCCAACTTGTACAATTTTTATAGAATTAATATTTGTTTGGTTCATAATTCAGAAGTGTCATTTCCTTATTCTATGCAGATATGGCATAGTAGGATGTTTACATCATGATGTCCAGGAATCAGAGAGCAGAAAACACAGAAATATGACAAAAATGCATATCTCTGAAACATGTTAAGCTAGTGGCCTAATTATTGGAGGAAGATGCCATTCCTCATGTTCTAACTACTTCCCTATACCATTGTCTCAATAAAAATTATTGATATTAGAGATATACTCACTGGGTCAGAGCTCTAATGATTTGATAATATCTAGTCATCATCAGTTTTGAAATATACATCATCATTGGAAATGAATTTGTAGTATATAAATTTGCTATGTCCTATTTGAATTGTGTATGGTTTTATGGGCTGATGCAGGCATATAAGAGGGTGAATTTAACTTTGTGGATGGTCTGTTCTGTACTCAAAGATTTATGATGTCAAATATTTATAAAGTATTAATTTTTATTTTAGATTAAACTCTATATGATAACATAAATAACACATTTTTAGTTTAAAGACTATATGATAGCATAGATAACCCAAATTTTAGATAACATTATTATAGTATCCATTCTAACCACTCTCTACAAAAACTCTCATATCATATTTTACATACTCTTTCCTCAGATTTAATTTCATCTTGAAATAATGTACTTAAGTAGTGTGTCTACCTGACTTAATCAGTAGTGCAGTGTTTTGTTTTGTTTTGTTTTTTAGACTCTTTATAAAATGCCTGTGGCTTTCTATTTTTATTTATGTCTCCTTCAATATGAAGTCCAACATCTCTAAGAATTCTGAGTTTACTCCCAAAGATACATATTTACTTTATGTTCTCCTTTTGCTTCTCTTTCTCACTGTCTAATATTCTGTCTATAGTTATTTTGCTAAGTTATATTCAGTGCATCTATTTTTCCTCAATTATTTCCAATAATAAATCAGCTAAACTTCACCTTTTAAATCCTTTTTGTTTGTTATATCATGTGCATACTCCCATAGCATGAATGACTGAGGGGATACTAAAATGGATCCCTGCTTCTTTCTCCACATACACCTTAGCTACACACTGATCTTTACAATACAGGGGCACAGTTATATTAGTGCCCTCTGCTATATTTGCATGTAATGTATGGCTAGCACGCCAGTCCATTTGTTCCTTCTCATTCATATTTCTTGACATTGTTTTCTATTTTTACCCACTCAGTTTTTATTCATTGCAGATTCTGCTTCCAAGTCAATACAAAGATCACATTTGACAGCTCACTTTCTCAGAGGAAATCTGGCAGCAGCATCTCTTTAATATGTAGTACAAAAATCTGTTCTAACCACTCTCTACAGAAACTATCATATCATAGTTCACTCATTGTTCCTTTAGGTTTAATGTCATCTATGGAATGTTGAAAAGTGACATGAAATGAAATGCAATAAGTATACAGTATTTAGTCAGACAGGTCAGATAATTTGTTCTTGAACACATTTCACAAAGAGAAAGTTGGGCAATATCAATATAAATATTAACTCATTAACACAGAATAAAAATGTTTATAATTTAAGAACTAGGAACTACATTAATAGGAATCTCAATTGAGACATAGTATATGGATTAATAGAAATTAACTACTCATAATCGGTCCTCAATTTTTATAAATCTGGTTATAATTAGCAATCCTTTAACTGACTCATCCAATGGCTCTTATTACCCATAAATTCTCTTTCTACTTCTGTGTGTTTAGTGTTATATATCTGTCTGTCTATCATCTATATATCTTTCTATAATCTGCATATTATATTCATATACTATATACAATACAATCACAAACATATAATTTTTACATTAGAATATTTACCAAGGACATTCCTTTTTCTTGTGCTCACTTTTCTTCACTGATCTGAGAGATTTGCTTTCTCATTCCTTTTCAGTACTAACTTCATATTAACTGTTGTATCATTTTGTCTATCTGTTGGTTATTCTAACAATCACTATCACTAAAGCGAGCTTATTTTTCTTATTTTTCCTTTCATCCTATCTATTACATTATTCATTAAATATGAGACTTACATATTTCCCAAGACATTAGTAGATATGCAAGTTGTATGATTTGGTGTAAAATTAGAACATTTAGAGGGTAAAAGTATTGATATGTGTAATGAAGTTAGGAGACAAAAAATATTTCCAAATGTAGAGAGCAAATTTATAATAAATGTTTGTGTTGCTCAAGATTGCTATGACTGGATGAGAAAAATGGCAAAGAAGAGCAGGACTCTCCATGAAAAGTCCTACAACCTGACTTACCTTGGTTAGACAGACATGGTGGAAGAGATAGCTCAATAACTTCTTAAATTCACACATGTTTTTCTTCTGCACTTTCTGACAACTGGATTTTAGTTGAGGAAGTAGTAGTTCTCAATTTAGATACTTTCCTCCTTAAATAATTAAAATGTCTATTTACGGAGTTGAGTGAGAATCTAATCTAGGTTTAATGCAGCAAAGGAGCCAGAATGAAACCTAGTTGGAGAGTCAGTGCTTTTTAAAAATTCAGCCTTTAGGTCTTGCTATACAACTGGGATTCTTTAGTATATTAAGTTAAATTTTATAGTTAATTATATGTTAATTATTTTAATATGCCAAATGCCCTGAAAACTTCATTGATGGCAGTATTACTTTAATTCACATATCTGTCACTAAAATAGCTTAAAAAATGCTTATTGATTTTGGCTGTAGTTCAATCTGCTCTTGTCTTTTGAAATTAATATACTTAACACATCTCCATGATTTTCAAATTTTTATTATACTCCCATGTTCTATGGATTTCATAAGACAAGCATGTGAATATATCTATCCAAATCGTTTTTTCTATATCATTTTTGCCTAATTTTCGTTTTCTTCTTTTTAGTTTTTACAATACATAAGGTGATGTGATGAGAATTAAGAGTTATTATTAATTAAAATGTAAAGTAAAACAGCAAGGATAAGTCAAATATCTGGCATCTGAAAGACATAGATAAAAATGGTGTTTCTAACTAATAAGATTCAATATTTCACTTTTAAGTGTAAATGTACCCTCTTCTCCCTATTTCCCTTCTTCCTATATATTTGCCTTCCTTGTTTTGCTTTTCTAATTTATATGATGTATGATTGGACTTCAAGTTCTTTGTTCTAATTCACTAATTTCAAAAAATTTATAGGTATCTAAAAATGTAGAAGCTTGTTAAATACATAAAGAACAAAATGACTATGAAATTGTCATTATCAGATTAGAAATTTAAGTAAATTCTTAAACATGGAAAATATTAATATTTCATTCAGGAAAAGGGGGCAGGTAATAGAAAAGCTGCCAGGGAAATAAAAAGAATAATTACAAATATATGTAAAGCCTAAAGCAGAGTAACTAGCAGTCCCCATGGGTGAAGCTCTGAGTGAGTTTGGAGTGTGTAGTAATTGGAAGGAATATGGTTGTATTCTACTATATAATCAATTACCTGAGGCTATTTCCACCAATTTCTTTTGTCTTGTTTATTTTGAGAGACAGGGAATATCCTCTTTATTTATGAGAAATATCTCTATGAACTATATTAAAATATAAATTTAGTTTAGTATAACATCCAAATAAATAAACACAGTATCAGTATAAAACTTCCCTTGTGAAGTATATTCAATATCATTGGAAAAGCTTGGTTGTATTTTTGCTATTCTAAATCAGACATTATATCTTACTTTCCGTGTACTATGTCCCCAGTCATGACACATTTTTTGTTCTTTAAGTAATTACTTCAAAATAATATGTTTCCATGTATAGAGTCAGGAAATAATATTGTTTTCCTTTGGCAGGAGCAATTCTTAAATGCCAACTATGTTGCAATTTTTTATAGTGTGATACACAACATGTATACAAGCTTCTCCTTACTTCTCTAACCTACTCTAATTTTGTAGTATATGTGAATAAAGTAGCTCTACTCAGTGTGCTGGACCATCCAAAAAATTTATTAAATATATATTATAATCACAATGTAAAAATCCCTAAATGGTATACTTAAATGAATTAATGTTTAACAGAAATTTGTTTTAATATTCAGAAGTCTTCATATACATTCAACTCTCTTAATAGTTTAGATCGGTAATTTCTCACCATATATTTCTTTCAGAATAGATAGGACAGGAAGTTAGTTGATTTGCCTTTCAGTTTGAAACAATTTTAGACTTAAATGGATAAGAATAAGAAAAACAAGGCATTTCCTAATGATTTGTATTTATAACATTTTGTCAATGCTGATTTGTTACAAAATTGAATAATACAGATATGAGTGTGTACACAGGTGAATGTATATATGAACATATAACAGTTGATACAATCATATTTCATAAATTTTCCCCCAAAGATAGGTTTTAGTTATGAAATCATAATGCCTTCCTACTGTTACATGGTTCAATTAATGCATGGCTCAGTTTCTTTCAATCTCAGCATGACATATATGCTTTAAATAGATGGCTCAGATATCGCTAGCAAGTTATATATTCTTTTGAAGTATTACACAATATCCCTTCATTTAAAATAATGAATTACTTATACTTTGTAATTCTAGTATCCTCATATTTAAGAAATATAACAGTACAGAGAGGGCATTCATAAATTCAGGAAGCTCTTTAAAAAAATTCTTGGTCATGAGTTCTTTCTCTCAGAAACATGGCCTTATGATAGGTCTGTATAACATGAAGAATGTTGTCAATAATTCTTCCTGGGAATCTTCACTATTTTATTTTATCTAGAATTTATTTCCATGTTTATAGTTAATTTTTAAGAATCTGTCCCAAATTTGATATCATTTATATTTCCCCACTTTCTGATTCTTTTCAATCCCATGAGAATCAATCTTCACAATAACCTGAGCCTATAAAGATATAAAAATTATTTCATAATTTTAAGATTTCAATTTGATTTCTTCCCTCAATTCCTGAGTTTTGTATCATTTGCTACAGATTAATATGTAGCCATAGCATTGACATGTGTATGGTATGAGTTGTAAAATCTGATATTAATACTCTAACTGAGAGAAAAAGACCTTATTTATAAACTTTAGTTGAATTTACCTTATTCTCATAAAATAATTTGTACATGATCTTACTATTTATTTGTCTTGTCTTCTCACTCACATTCAGATACTTCAAGAAGCTAATATTTGTTAAAATACTAGATTACAAATTTCTAAGTATCTTTAGTTCACCTAGCACCTTTACTTTACTTCTTCTTGATATGCCTCATAGATATAAACTTTTTGAGTAGAAAATAAGAAAATTGACATTATGCAACTTCATTGTACAGTGTATGATTTTGAATTTGACCCTTAATAATAACACTATTACAGATGTTTTAAGATAGCAATTGATAGATTTCTATATATCATGTTAATAGGGGCATTTTTTACTACTAATGATATTTTCATGAAAGATGATTGGACATTTAATAACATACCAATGACTCTAATCCTACCTAGTTTTACACATTTTATTAACTGGAAATGAACTGTAGCAAAGAATATTCTATCATATTTAATACCACAAGTATTTGCATAATTATTTACTAATAATCTCATGTTCAATAAGTTTCAATATCATATTGAATTAGTCACATATTTGGCAAATAGATCTTTTCTCTTTCTTAGTATATGCTCATCCCTCATCAGTTTTTTTTTTTTTTTAACTTTGGGGCACAAATATCCATTTTATATAAACACACACAAATGCACAAATGAACACACACACACACACACACACACACACACACATAAACGTACACACAAACACACACACACACACACACACACACACACCTCTTCGTAATTTTAATAGTTTCTATATTTTTCTTATTCTTTTTTTTTTTTTTTAGTTGGTTTTTCGAGATAGGGTTTCTCTGTATAGCCCTGGCTGTCCTGGAACTCACTTTGTAGTCCAGGCTGGCCTCGAACTCAGAAATCCGCCTGCGTCTGCCTCCCTATTGCCTGGATTAAAGGTGTACGCCTCCACGCCCACCTTATTTTTCTTATTTTTCTTATTTTTCTTATTCTTAATATCCAAGTATAAATTCTTTAAAACGTAGAAAGGAGCTTCTTTCTAAGTGTGTTTGCTTGTTTGTTTATCATAGACAAATTCCTGGTGCCTTGCTTGCTGCAGCCACTTAACCCAAAACTGATTTGGTGGCTTAGCTGAAGAGTCTTTCCAGTTGCAGAGAAGAGCAAAGTGCTGGTTCTATATCCATCCTATTTTTGTCCTCACTCTTAGTGCTGAAATCCACGACCAGTAGTGCTGAGAGACCAGTGAAGAGAAAATGACATAGACGCTAACATTAAAAAGATATACTATGTTCTACATGATTTTCTCTTCCATCCTGCTGAGAATACATATTAATATCTAGCTGGTAGATGTATCTTATAATTTTTAAAGTTTATTTTACTTTCAAGTAATATAACTATACAAAAAACAGTTGAACATATCAATGCTCACCTAAAGATTTATATACACGACTATTTTTCAGCTCTGCTTCCAGCTCAAACTCAATAAGCTGAGTTGTCAAAAATATTCCTTTTCATCTTTGAGCAAGATTGAGATATCAGGGATGAGAAAGAACATAGATCACCAGGGATTTTTAGATTTAGAAACAGGCATTGGTATGTCAGTCACACAGAACAGATAAAGCCTGTGGTGGTATCTAAGGACTTAGGAGCCATTCACTTTTGGAGGGCACACATGAACCTGTTCAAACTCAATGTTTAATAAGAATCAACTTTGCAGCTTGTAACCAGATTCTTCGTTGAACAAATTAAAATGTAGTACTTATAACAGTATAGATAAGAAAAAACCCATTAAAATAATATTCTACAACAGCAAAAATTATTCAAAGGTTTTCAAATTTTGCTCTAAATTTAAACTTTCATAGTATATAGTTACTTTAAATTGTGTATAATTGAATATAATTGTAGATTATACATAATTATTAAATCTAAAATGGAAATCAATGCAATATTTTCACTGAAAATTTTCTTTAACATATATAATTACACTATATCAAAAATTCTGTATCAAGTTTTTTCAATAATTTTTATATTTGCAAAGTGTTTGTATAAACATTAAAAAGTGTACCTAGAAATATGTAAATGTAGTCCTAATTAGATAGATTAAGTAATATTAAAATGACTGAAGAACTGTTTCCTTTTCTGTGCTCAATCATAAAAATCTCTTGTGAAGAAAAATAGAAGTATTTGACAACATACAGTTAAAGAATCCCATAATTAAAATGAATAGGTCCAGAAATGCTTCAGGTTTTAGATATTTTTATATTTATATTTTTTCATCTATGTAACCTATAGATAACATTTTTGATGTGACTTCTAGTCTCCTCTCTTGAAGGAGATTATTTTTATTGTACTGCACTTGAGTCCCCTACTTGAAAGCCATAGGATTTCTCATTTTTTGGTGTCTTGCATACAAAAATGATTCAGATTTAAAGTATTTTCTATTTCTGATTAATAACGTTAGAATACATTGTCACAAGAAGAAAATGCCTGTAATAAAACACTCACAGGCATTTTAAGTTTTTATTTTTAAACTTTGCTCATTTTGAATATTTACAGAATAAAACCTGTCCTTACTGAATTCCTCTTTTGCCACCCAACACCCTCCAGACCCCCCTACATACCCTCCCATTTCAGATTGACTGCTTCCTTCCCCTTTTAACCCCTCAAGTCCAGTGACTGCTGTCCATTATACTTGGTTGTATAGAAAATGGCAGAGTGTGGGTTTGTGTACTTACCAGTGGACACCAAGTAAAAGTCATATCTATTTCAAATATTGGTGGGTCACATTAAGGGAGAAACTCTTTCCTTTGGTACACAAGTCTAAACTTGCTCATGGTCCAGTTAGATTTTTAAGCTACAGAAAGGTGAACTTTTGTCAGTTTTGTCACTTGTATTTTAACTATAGCAAGACAAGAATGTCAACAATTTTTTTTCATTTGTCAGGTAACACTTTTGTAATGCTGCTTTCCCAGTTTCTTCACATAGTTCATTCTATGTTTAGCATTCAGAAATCAGTAAGCTCTGAACTGTTAAGGTTTCATGACATTAAACAATGCACCTTAATTAGCTTAGAAAGTGGAGCTAACCCATGTGTACCTCTTTTATCTGACTCAATTCTATCCTTACTGTATCTAACATTTTATAAGCTAAGTTTTAAGATGCATGCCTCAAAACCTTGACATTTTGTATATTTTATGTCAGCTTTCAAGAATAGCTCTCTTTGCACTATGGCAATATGTACTTTCTGACTTTACAAGATTAATTGTGACTGTCAGCATTTGTCTGCACATCAGTTACAGGACTGCTTATATTACAACTACAATTTTTCATTATATGTTTCTATAACCACAGGTAAGATTCTTTCTCTAATGAACATCATTTTCGAATTTGAATAATACTTAATATTTTTTCATATGAGTTATATAAGTGTTGAAAGGGAAGTTTAAAGGCAGGAATTTTTATTGTAAATCAAGTTTATCATTATTCCAACTTGCACCCACACCAAACTAGGCCTTGTGTTTTCAGGTATCTTTTTTCATATCTACATTTTTATTGTGTTATGAAATAAAATAAAATTTATATTTCTGCTTGAGAATCTGACATGAACAGTTTCTTAGATTATCCAGTTGGATACCCGATATATTCAGATGATTCTCTAAGAAAACAGCAAGAAGAATGTATCAAAGCAAAAAAAATATTAAAATGGCAAAGAGATTGGGATGATATTTTCATGAGTCGAGATATGGTAACAAACACTAAAAGACAGGATACATAAGGAACAATGTGGAGACTTGATAGTGAGCATGACAAAATCATTTTATTTTTTTCAAACTTAGAACTCCAAATTTTTGAGAAAATGAATTTCTCTTTTTAAAACACCTAATATGTAGAAATTTATCAAAGTGTATATATATATATATATATATATATATATATATATATATATAGAGAGAGAGAGAGAGAGAGAGAGAGAGAGAGAGAGAGAAATTCATTCTGTGAGTTTATCTGTTACTTTCAAGAACTTGACTAATACATTTGGCCTGGTTCATCAATGTGATGACTATTTTTGGTTTTAAACTTGACTACATCTGGTCCTAGCTAAAACTCAAACACTTTGATACAATATTGAATACAAGCTACTGAAGATGTCTCTTCATTGGTTCACTTAAAGTGATAAGAAGCATCATAAACACTGATCATTTGAGGTCTGTAAATACATTCTAGATCTGGGGTATACCTTCTAATGACAGCCTATATAAAAGTAAAAGAACAAGAAAACTTTTTTATGAGTAACATAAGTATAAAAATGTTCATTTACGTGTGAAATTATATCTTTAGTTTACTAATCTAAACTTCGTAGTCAACAGACTTTAAGGAAAATCAATTATCATGTATAATCTTGCTTGCCCTCAACCTCTGATAACTTCACCTATCCAGCTGTGAGATATTCCATGCTTGGTATTAGTGCCTAGGTACTTTGGATTCCAATGTGTAATGAAGTCCAACTTTTGATACCAAGCCTAGCAGACTGAACAGATATTGGAATTTGTGACCACTCATCAGGAGATAGACATCACTGGATGACATTCTATAAGGCTTTCTACAAATAGATCCATATCTATCACCCTGCACAAAATTAAGTCCAAGTGGGTCAAAGAACTCAAGATAAAACCCGATAGAGTAAATCTAATAGAGCAACAAGTGGGGAATGGCCTTGAACACCTTGGTGCAGGAGACAACTTCCTGAACAGAACACCAATGGCTCAGAATGTAAGATTAGCACTTGACAAATGGGAACTCATGAAACTGAAAAGCTTCTATAAGGAAAAGGACACTGTCAATAGGATGAAATGGCAACCTAAAGATTGGGAAAAGGACTTTACCAACCCTACATCTGATAGAGGGTTAGTTTCCAAAGTCTTTAAAGGAATCAAGGAATTAGAGACCAAAAGTCCAAATAATCTACTTTAAAATGAGAAACAGAGCTATTCAGAGAATTATCATCAGGGGGATCTTGAATGGCCTAGAAGTACTTAAAGAAAATTTTACAGTAAGTCCTTAGTTATCAGACAAATGCAAATCGGATTTCTGAGATTCCATCTTACACCTGTCAAATAGCTAAAATCAAAACTCAAGTGATAGCATCTGCTGGTGAGAATCTGTTTCAATTTGAACATTCTTCCATTGTTGGTGAGATTGCAAACTAGTACAATTCAGCTATTTGCAAAAACTGGGAATAGTTCTACCTCAAGACCCAACTATTTGACCTTATGTTTTGGAACAACATTTCTATTTGCTCTGGAACTGCTAGTTCGTTCACACTATGAGATTAATTTCCTTTCTCCATGCCCTCATTAATAGAATGACAGATCTATACTATCAAGGAATAGTTTCAATGGATGTGTGTATCCAAAAAGAAATCCTCATGGTTGCCATACTTGCTCCTTACTGACTGAACATTCTATGGAGATCTTATTAATCTAGGCACTGTAGTCATGGGTACCTTCTCAGTTTCTAGTCATGGGGACCTTCTCAGTTCCTGCAAGTAAAAATAGTCAAGATTGGGATCTAGTTTAAGTTCAATATACAGTGCTTCATTATTATACACAAAGCCCTAGTTTTGACAAAATTATTTCAAATCTGAAGTACCTGTTATTTTATTAAAATTTTAAAGTAAATCAAAGCAATTGCTGCTTATGGTTCTCAGTTGAATACACCTGAATAGTGAAGAATTAAGATATATTTTTCTCTCATCAGCTGCCAATAAATTTTTGATACAAGTTCAAAATGAAAATGTTTATGTATCTTTAAATCCATCTGTTACAAAACCTGTTTTATTTTAACCTGTGACTTTTAATTCTAGTATAAGTTAATCATATTTTCCTTTTTTCAAAGTTCTGCATTACATCTGTCTCTAAGGTAAGTAAAAAAAAAAAACAAGCAATAAACACATTTTGTACTTCTAATATGTATGTAGGAAATTATTAAAGCTATGATTACAAATAGGAATGTAATTTACCTTTGTAAATGGATAAACAAAATTTTATGTAATAAAAATAGTTACACGTAATCAGACTTTTTAGGTGAAAAAAATCTGCTTTCCATGCTATAATATTTAAATAGCAATCAAAGATATATACACAGGCACTACAGTATTCTTAAAAACAGTATTAGCATGAATATTAGAGTTTTTCCAGATGGGTGCTTCTGACAAATTTTAACAATTACATTTGAGAGCATATTTTTCTTTAATCTCCCCCGAATATGCTAGCAATATTAATGAAAGTTTCTGTTTTATCCTCAAGAGTTTCTTTAAAATGTTAATGGGCTTCAGGTACATTGTCTCAAGAAATATAATTTTCATTTTTCGTTCTTTCTTCATTTTTTTTCTTTTTAAAAGATATTTATTTTAGCAATCAACAATTATTTTTCACAGGCACGATGAGAAAATATTCTTCACATATAAGGTATTATTCAGTCTCTACTTTTGAATTTAATTTAAGATGATTGATAAAATGTATAACTGTCCACTGCTTATTTTATTAATTTTAATTTTTGCCAAACAGGTAGGAGCATAGAGACTTAATAATAACCATAACATACATTTTCAAAATTGGTTATTTACGTGGGCTTGTCACAGATCAGACTTACTAGTCAGGTATCAAATTATATAAGGCCTGAAAAAATATTGTTTTTAGAGAGAGATGCCCGGTGGTGGTATGGACTGCCTAGGAAACCTCAAATTTCCTTACTAAGTGTGACTTCATTAAATGAATATGTTAGTCAGGGAACTTTGAAGAACTGCAGAAAAGTGAAATTTCTTGTTTAAGGTTAAGAATGAAACAAAAATGTGAGACTCCCAAGGTCATTCTTGTCTATAAGCCTTCTTATATTCTATCCCAGCTCTCTGCTCAGCTTGCATGGAAATAGGGAACATAACTTTAAAAGATCATGTGGATCCTTTCTTCCTCAAACAGACAGTGTGAATTTTTCTAAATTACCTGTGCCTTATTGTCATGCAGATATACATAATACTAATTAACCACAATGAGGTTTTGTTAAAGTACATTGTCAATTTTTTTTTTTCCTAAAGAATTCTAAAGTATATTACACTTAGTGAAACAGTGGAAACTTAGGTTCAACTTTGTTTTTCTTTTCTTTTTTTTTTTTTTTTTTTTATATAGCAACTTCTACTTTAAATGTATAAAACATATAGCCAAAATTATTATCTAAAAATATTTTTCAAGTTAAAAGAAATTATTGAAATCTGGCTTGATATCTCTTCACTTTTAGTCTTTTTCCAGTAATGATTCATGAGTATAAAAACGCACTTGTAATCAGAATAATGGAAGTATCTCCCCAGATACATGCTCATTTGAAATAAAGGGGGACATCTGTATGTTCTTAAGCTCAAAATAAAAAATGTTGGGATGAATATTGTCAGTAAATAAGCACTGACTCTTGGTAACTTAAGAACAGAGACAATTTTTTAAAAAAGTTTCATATAACAATAAATGAAAATAAATCAATTTCTATGTTCTAGTTATGTAAATTATAAGAATTTAATAAAAGCAACAATCATCAATTTATTTTTCTTTATCTATTGCTTGTATGAATAAGTAAATAAGTTTTACCTATATTGTCATCTGTGTGTCATCTGTGAGTGCCCAGCAGCTGTGGAAGCCAGAGGAGCACAAAAAGTACCCTGGGAAAAAAAGTTACAAATGTGGGTACTGGGAGTCAAATGTAAGTCCTGTGGAAGAACAACCATTGTTTTAAACTGATGAGTCACCGCTATAGCCCTGAAACAAAAATTACCAATATGAAAATATAAATAACATAGTTCAAGTACTTTCATTTTATACTACTTTTATAAAACTAAATACATTTTCTACTCTTTCCGAATGTATTTCTTCATATGTGCTATGTAAGTGATAGCCCTCTTCATCTTGCTACAAAACACACATTTACAAAAAACAAAAACAAAAACAAAAAATAAACCCGAAATTTCTCTTTAGTGGCCACATCCTCTTATATGCATGCTTTTGAAATTTTACTTCATCCTGGAATTTAGGGAGAAATAATATACAACACAAATCTACAAACAGTGACATAACATGTAATTTTTTTTAAAATTTCATTATCATATATATTTGTATTATATTCCAAGATATACATATATATACACACACATATGTGTGTGTATGTGTTTCTATACAAACCCCAAACAAATGCAACATATTTCCTTTTTATACAAATGTTGAAAAAATTTTGTATTTTCAGGCAAAACTTTTATAGATCATAAGAAAAAAGCCAAGGCTTGCCTACATTTATTGTAACTCAATATTTTCAATTTAGTAGATAATTTTACTATGCTACTTTAAAATTGCTCAGAGATAGATCATAAAAAATTATGACTTACTAAAAGAAATAATTTAGTTATTTAGAGGTTGCAGACATGTCAGCCAGAGAAGCATGCTTTAAAACATGCCTTTATATGTCTGTCCCCGGATCCACCTACAATGGTCCCTCAATACAAAATGTGGAGGTAAGGCTGACTTCTGCAAGAGCTGGGTCTGTAAGACTACAGGTGATGATGCCCTGTAGAAGCCTACCTCATGTTGGAACTATGTTAAGGTAATAGCCAACTATAGTCACCATGAGTGAGGGGGCCCAGGATGGACACACTGACCTGAGTGTGAGAGCTGGAGTCACACATTCTGTGTCCCCTTTACTGAACTAGGAAAACAGGCATTGTATTAGACAAGGGGATACACTTGGGGCCTCCATGTTTTACAAAGAATGATATGATGACCGGTTACTGTTTACTATCAAGCTAAAAATAGAGATACAATACACCCCTTTAGGCACTAATAAGGTTTTGGCCCTGAATAGGCCCCCTATGTCCTACCCCAGGCCATCAACCCCCCGAGTGCCCATAGTACCACACCTCCTCCAGTAGACACAACTTAAAGCTGTTTTCCTTGAGCAGCCTGACCCAACTATTTCAAGAGGCTTTCAGAGCTATTAATGACACCAATCCCCGGACCATAAAATCATGTTGTCTTTGTTGTTATGTAGTTCTCCCTTATTATGAAGGCATAGCTTTTATAGAAACAGTCAATAACTCTGATCATGCCACATTGTGCTGGTGGCAACCGCAGAGTGCCAGATTTACCTTGTCTGTCATCACTGGTCAAGGACTGTGCATGGGAAGAATTCCTCCCACATATAACCTCCTGTGTAACTGCACCCTGCCCAGTAATCAACTTGCTGGCTACCTTCTACCTCTGCCAGATGGGTGATAGGCATGCGCTTCAGGGATCAGGCTGTGTGTTAATTCTCAAATACTTAACAGTACCCAAGATTTTTGTGTGTTAGTGTAGCTGGTTCCCCAATTAATAAACCATGTTTATGAAGAACTGTTATCCTACTGGGATGAGGGCCAGGTCAGAGCCAAAAGAGAACCTATAGAAATAACCATTTTCATCCTGCTGGGGCTAGGACTAGGAGCAGCAGGGCCTGCCATGGTATCATCTGCACTGGCTTTAGAGCACCAGACCTCTCAAGAGCCTTAGATGCTGATATAGTGGAAATGGGGAATTCCATTTCCAAGATCCAGGAGTCCTTGACTTCATTATTTCAGGTAGTCCTCCAAAACAGGAGAGGCTTAGACCTCCTCTTTCTCTAGCAAGGAGGTCTGTGTGCATCCATAAAAGAAGAATGCTGCTTCTACTTAGACCACTCCGGAGTTGTAAAGAACTCAATGGCCAAGATTAGGGATGGACTGTTCAAAAGGAAAAGTGAAGGAGAGCAGAGCCAGGGGTTGTTCAAATCTTGATTTAACTCTTCCCATTGGCTCACTACTTTGATTTCTACCCTCTTGGGACCATTAATAATCGTGATGTTGCTTTTTTAAACTATTGGCCCCTGCAGTTTGAATCATTTGCTATCTTTTATCAGAGAACATATAAGTACAGTTCAGATTATGATGTTAAGACAACAGTATCTAGAGTTAAACCAGAGTGAGTAAGGATTTCATGATTGAAATACTCACAAGGAAAAAAGCGGGAAATGTGAGAGTGTGTGACCTTAGAAGAAAACATAAGATGACCTCTGAAAGACCTTGCTAGAATATCATCCTGGGTATCTTCCAATAGAAAGTTGTGACAAACACTCCCTTCCCAGAATGAACAAGCAAAACAAGCTTTACAAGAAACCCCCAACTTCAATGCAGAGGCAGATAATGACCAAGAATATTTCAGTTCCCTCTTCTGGTGACCTTACCCAGGAACTGCTTATGGGAGGTCATGAAAAGAAAGTTGTCTCTCTGATAAGGAGAGGCTAATTACCATTTCTAAAGGGGGAATGAAAAGGTCAGATTAGGCCATCAATGGGTTTAAACCAACTCATGCTAATACCAAGGCCTACCCTCAAATAGTATAAAAATGTGTGCTTAGGAGATTCAGGATTACCTCTGCCCCAATTGCAGGATGGCCCCAACATACTAGATCACTAAACCTCATGCTTATTGCATCAATCTCTTCCCTCTGTGTGTTTTTGTAAGTGGGACATCCCAGCTGTAAGGCTCTTTGGGTCTTACAAGTTGAGCTCCTAAATATGGTCTGTAGCCCTGATCTATATGTTGTGGCTTGATTACAATGAACTTTTGTCTTCTAATTATCCATCAGTTATGTAGGACTTATGTTGGATTCTAGTGGACCTAAACCATGCATAAGGAGAAATATTTTGAAGTTACTTAAAGTTTATGCTGATTTAGTGGTGATTTAGTGATGTAATGGTTGTATTGTTTGTGATACACATATATAAACACATATATAATTTTTAAAGAATAACCTTTTACTGTATATTCTTATAGAATATTAATATATAAAAGGTTTAGTTGAAGTCTCTTTAATTGTTTTTAATATAAAAGGAAGAGGTGCATTTACCTGTTCATAAACATTAGATTTAGATGTTCAGAATATAATAGATAAAGTTGTAGTAATAATGAAAATATTCTATAGTATATTAGTATTACAAATGGTATATTTTTCCTCACCATACAGACCTTCTTAGAATTAATCAAGGAGCTTCCTCTTTCTTCAAGCATTAAAAAAGATATTAAGTCAAATAGAATCCCCCAAATGGCATATTACTAATCATAGCTCTAACAGCAGTACAAATGAATTTCCTTGTCAAGGTTTAAGTAGGGTTTTGCTTAATTGATTTTTATATTAGCAATGGTCTGAATCACATTAAAACTCAAAGTTCTTACTAATTTTTGAAACTGTTGCTTGATTTTGAATTAAAGTTTAAAATGCCATATCAAACTACATCAAAAGAAACATACATTTTATTAATCCGAAGGGATTCCTAGGAGACTGTTCATAATAATTCTCCTTAGAGTAATATATGCTTCATGAAATCAATACTGTTGAAAGGAAAGAGAGCCGTTTGCTTTTAAACAGCACAAGTACTTCAAACACTTAATTACATTATTCTTAAACATGTATTAGCTCAAAATTGTGAGCCAGACTGATGTGATTATAATCAATTCTTGGGGTCTGTAAATGTATTATAATACTGATGTTACCACCACTCTTTAAAGTATCTCATTTTAAGAATCTTTTCCTAACTATTGCCTATGAGAAGATGAGAGAGAGAGAGAGAGAGAGAGAGAGAGAGAGAGAGAGAGAGAGAGAGAGAGAAAATCCTCATAAATTTAATTTGGCAAAATATTTTGACTCAATCAATGGTATTGAAAGACCCACAACTTGAGGACTCCCTCACATTCTGGCTCAGGAGAGGCGACACCCCAAATCACTCAGGAGAAACAGTCTTGATGCAAAGTGTAAGAGGACTTTTATCCAAGAGCACTCTGGAACCCACAGTCCTTTCCCATGCAGGGTTAAAAGGCCTTGGACCCCAAGTAGCTGCATAAGGGGGTATTTAAAGGAAAAAAACACAATTCAAGGGGGTTAAGAGTGCATTGTTAAGAGTCATAAGGAAGTGTAAAGTCACAAGAGTCACAAGGAATACCTGGTAATTTTGCAGGTTATTTCTCAAGACAGTTTCTATGAGCTCCTAACAATAGCACATTTGCATAGTGGTTTCCAGGAGTGGTCAGGGTGGGTCAGGCTGACTTTCTTTGAACAAACACTCCCTGAACCCAGGAAGCAGGTGGGTAGAGGAATATCACTATCTCTTTTATGATTAGCATGCCTTGGAGCATTGAGTCACAAAGGTCACATTCTCAAGCCTGGACATAAAGGCCTAGTTTTTATGTTTCACTTTTTCATTTCCATTTGTCTTGTAATACCAGAGCACAGCCATAATTTTGGGAAGCAACCCCCAATTTTAACAGTGTAAACAATCCATTCTCTTTAAAAATCAACACCCAAAATATTACTTGTTACAAAGTTTGGTTGCCTGTTCCTACATACAAATGCAAGAAGGTGCAGCCCCCAATACCTCAAAGAGAAAATGCTATGAACATAGTGGAACATGTGTCCTTTTTACCAGTTGGAACATCTTCTGAGTAAATGCCCAGAGGAGGTATTGCAGGATCTTTCGGTAGTACTATGTCCAATTTGCAAAACACAAGAAAATCAAGAAGGAAGACCAGCACATGGATACTTCATTCCTCCTTTGAATAGGAAACAAAATACCCATGAAAGGAGTTACAGAGACAAAGTTTAGAGCTAAGATGAAAGGATGGACCATACAGAGACTACCCCACCAGGGGGGATCCATCCCATAATCAGTCACTAAACTCAGACACTATTGCATAGGATAGCAAGTGTCTACTTAAGGGACCCTGATAAAGCTGTCTCGTACAGAAGTGGATGCTCACAGTCATCTATATGATGGAACACAGGGCCCACAATGGATAAGCTAGAGATAGAACCCCAGGAGCTGAAGGGGTCTGCAACCCTAGAAGAGGAACAAGAATATGAACTAACCAGAACCCCCAGAACTAGTGTCTCTAGCTCCACATGTAGCAGAAGATGGCCTAGTCGGCCATCATTGGGAGGAGAGGCCCCTTGTTATTGCAATCTTTATATACCCCAATACAAGGGAATGCCAGGGCCTAGAAGTGGGAGTGGGTGAGCAGGGGAACAGGGTGGGGGAAAGGGGGAGGGAAATTTCGGGATAGCATTTGAAATGTAAAATAAGAAAATATCTAATAAAAATAAAAACAGCTGAAAAAAAAAAAATTCCCTAAATCATATCTTGTAAAAGCCTGGTTTCTAGGCTAAGAATTACATAGAATATTACGCGATTCGGGCATATCTTTAGAGACCTATTTCCATGGATTGACTCTTGCGACATTTTGTAGTTTTAAATTACTCCAACCCAGAGTTACCAGTTTTAAGCCATCTTTTTGTTACCAATGTTACAAATTTTTAATCATAAACAATAACTTATGAGCCAATAATCTATAACCAAGACATATAAAACATATTTATACCTTTAAAACTATTCAGAAACAAAAATGAAATGGCTGCATACATTTGCTTATTTAAATCAAAACAAAAAAATTCTTAATTTTTCTTAGCTGTAATTTCAAGAGAGGAGAACCTTGTTACCTGATGAATCCAATGATCACAAGCACAGAGATTGTTCTAGGAGAAACAGCCATCAATGATCACAAGCACAGAGATTGTTCTAGAAGAAACAGCTATCAGTTCTCTTACCATAGAACTTGAGAAGCTGCTGGTCCCTTTAAGAGCAGCATTTAGCAGTGCTTCTCCAGCCACACTAGACTCCTAACTACAGGTGAAGGGCTCCAAAGACCAATTGATACTGTTTATATATATTTTTCTCTTTCACCAAATTATCTCCAGATAGTCAGAGAGTACTGTTTTTCTCAAAACCCATTCTTTCATGTCTCAGGTGTAAAATATCTCTAGTCAGGGTACAAAGAGAATTACCTTCACTTCTCTAGATTTTCACATATTTCTAAATACATACACACACACACACACACACACACACACACACACACACACAAAAAAAAAAACACATGGCTCAGCGACCGCTTTTCCAAAGGTGATAAGTTCAAATCCCAGCAACCACATGGTGGCTCACAACCATCCGTAAGGAGATCTGGCGCCCTCTTCTGGAGTGTCTGAAGACAAATACAGTGTACTTACATATATAATAAATAAAATAAATCTTTTAAAAACAAACAAACAAACAAAAAACAAACAAACAAACACACACAAAACAGAAACCAACAGATCCAGACACATGCCACCCTTTCTCGTCCTCCACAAGCAGCCAAAACAATTAGATGATTTCCGAGGGGGAAGCTTCCACTTCAACAACGGAACTTGGTCCCTTTGCCGTCAGAGGCTATCAGGATCTCTGGAGACTATCAGGTGTCCCTGGTTTTCTTGACTTCCCAGGGCGTCCCCCAAGGCCGCAGTCTGTGGTCCTCCTAGCATGTCTGCAAACCACAGTCCACCAGTCCTTATGGCCCGAAAGAACAGCTGCAAATACAAAGCATGTGCATTTCAGAAAACCCCATCGTCTACAAACACTGTCGTCTGCTTCCACCCAGAAGACCAAAACCAGAGAAACCAAACTCAGGCGGATCCAAATTCAGGCTGATCAGTATAAACTCAGATGGATCAGAATCCAAAACTCAGGCTGATCAGAGTAAACTCAAACAGATCCAAACTCAGATTGCACATTTCTTCAGCAACAAAAGGCCTAGTTTTTATGTTTCACTTTTTCAGTATCAAGCATTTCCTCTAATACAGAAATAAAATTAATTTTTACCAGAGTAGGCTGACATCTAATTACAATAACCTATTTTTGATCAAATAACATTAACTCTAAACATTTAATACTATAAATAAATATATTTGTGAGTAGCACATATTTAGCATTAGGCCATATAATGAATGCCCTTTAATATTCACTCCAAACAGTTTAATTCTGCATAACTCCATCCACTTAGGGATTGTCTAAAAGTATTTCAGCATTTCTACTAATATACATTTCTTTGCTCTGCTTCAAATATAAAGTTAGGTTTGGTAGCACCATTTAAAATACTACTATATATTGAGTTCAGGTAGCATGGTTTTAAGTTGGGTCAAGCTACTTGAGTATATATATATTTTATAAATTATTATGCTGAGAAGGGGTACCATTAGTAGCATGAGGGAAGATGCAGCCCGAGAAATTATGCCATGCAACAGATATGATATAAAGAGGGCTTATTTGGGTGGAGGGAGAGTAGTTAGGACCCGGGGAAGAGGTAGAGTCTGAGAGAGATCTATGAGGACAGTGGGACATAGAAGGAACAGAGAAGTAACATACTCAGGGAAGAGGGGGAGAGGGAGGGAGGGAGAGAGAGAGAGAGAGAGAGAGAGAGAGAGAGAGAGAGAGAGAGAGAGAGATTGAGCTGGTGGGGAGGGAGAATGAAGGGAGCTGGGGTGGGGTTTTGTTCCTTTTACTTGCCTTATACAGCTAGTATACCTGGAAGTGGTGGTGAATAATGGCATAAATAGCTTCTAGGTACCTGAGAGAAGGACAGTAGAATTGCCTGCACTCTAACAACATTATTTTTCCATCACTCACTCATTAGTTGTTTAACCTTAGCCAATGTGCCCATTTTTTTGAACTTCAATTTTCTCATCTGTGTAATGGAACTAATATTATTTAATTACATGAACAGAGTGGTGCTCAGCATTTATTTTATCTACTCCAATTCTCGGTCCCCAAGAAACTAGAAGGCAAAATGAGCTGCTCTGAACAATAATATACTGTTTCTGCCTCAAGTTTTTAAATTTTCCTACTGCCACGCTTAAGTGTGATTTTTTTTTTTTCCTAACTGTGGCTACTTGCCATGCTGATCAGAGATTCAGAAATGAACTCAGGAGAAAAGTTCAATGGTTCCACACTTTGTTGTCTTCTTTCAGAGGTCCACATAGTGTTATAGGTTTATTTTGGCTATATTCCTTTCCTCCTGGTGCAGCCAATTCTCAGTAGGTATGGATAATATACCTGTAGCCTTCTAATACCACTGCCCGTGCATTTGAAGAATGCTCGTGTATCAACAAAACATGCCATTCAAAGTTTCAACATTATAACTTGAGTAACTAGTAGATTTTATTCAAGAGAGAATTGGGTTGTTCTTTGTGTCTCTTTTAGAATAATTTCTTCAGAAGAAAAGTTTATTTTTTTTTTAGCATTACCCACTATTAAAACATGATTTAACTCTGGGCATGGTGGCGCACGCCTTTAATCCCAGCACTTGGGAGGCAGAGGCAGGCGGATTTCTGAGTTCGAGTCCAGCCTGGTCTACAGAGTGAGTTCCAGGACAGCCAGGGCTATACAGAGAAATCCTGTCTCGAAAAACAAAAACAAAAACAAACAAAAACAAAACAAAACAAAACAAAACAAAACAAAAACATGATTTAACTTTGGAGTAAGGCAAGACTTATTTATTTTATTCTTTATTGTTGTCATTTGATTTTCTGAGTCAGAATCTTTGTTACCAGAATAGGCTGGCTTGAAAGTTAGCATTATCCTACTGCTGGGACTCCAGGTATATATCAACATGCATTACTTGAAATCATTTGATTCAGCCATCTCCTTTCTTTTTGAAGGAGTAGTTTGAAAGTTAAATGTTTGCTTAATCTCTGTTGCAATGTACAGAGTACTTAATATTTTATTCTAATTTCTGATTTGTTGGAATGTATCATTTTATCATTCAAATACATAATTTTCATAATTAATTTAATATATTTATGAATAACAAATTTTAATGTAAGATCTTCTTCTTGCTCCATCTTTTTTCTTCTGAGAGTCCTATCAAGGCGGTTTCATTATCCATTTTTAATCTTAATTTTCTTCTCTTCAGTAACTTTTATTATATTTTTTATGCTTGGTTTAAAATTTTCTCGAACTCTTCTTTTAATTTTGAAAAGTATGGCCATTGCTTTAATTCAGTTCAAGGTTAACACTTGCTTAACTTTAATGTTCAAATCGCACTTTTTCTTCCTAATTATGAGTACCTGCCAACTCACTTCAGATAATTTCTCATTTGTCTTGTATCAGCCAAGAATTTTATTCTGAAATATTCACAGTAGTGTGCCAGTAATTGAAATTTTTTTCATTACTGAGTGACATATTTCTCCGGTGGAAGATAAGATACTTTTCCCATGTCATGAAGGAATTGCAATCAACACATGGAACTTTAAAACATGCTACCTCATTACCTTCAAGCAACTGGTATAAAGTGTATGCACCATATACATGTCTGTTTAAACTTGAATGTCATCAACTAGTGGTATACTAAATTATATTTGTAAAATTCTCAAAGGTCTAAAATTTTTCTAACCACAGGTATTTTCTGTACAACAGTTTCATTCTTCTATCTTCTATGTGCATCTGAATGCTACAGTTTATGTTGTAATTATGATACCTTCATATTTTCACATATTAAATGATATACTTGTAATGCATTTCTAATTCTTATTTCTCACAATTGTTTTAGTTACACTAAAATTAGCACCATATAATATTTTATGGGTTGTGTTTTCATGTTTATGCATGTGTATTTAATTAAATGCTCAAATCTTTGGGAAAAGCTTGTTTGAATTAAAAGTTTCTTTTTGCTCTTGTGCTAATAATAGATATCATTTTTCTTGTAGCTCTTAGGCTATACAAGCCAGAGGAGTTGACAGGAACAGAAGCAAATTACAAATAAAATTACTGAGAACATAGTACCTAGAAGCCACAACTGTTGTCATTTGGTGAGGAAGGCCTGTAGCGTTATAGAAAAAAAAAAAAAAAAAAAATGTCTTCACTTCAAGTTGGAAACCTGAAAGAAACTGTGTTCTCATTTCAGTAAACAATACTTGCTCTTAGTAACAGTGATTTCAGACAGACAGGTAGGCAGGCAAAAACAGCAATTTTTACTCAGAAATCTTTATATCTGCTGAGATTCTAAAGAAGTTCCATGGGCTGGAGTTGTGTGTATACATATGTGTATGTACACGTGTGTATGTGTGGCAGTGAGAGTGGGGTATGGGAGTGCCACTTTACTTCATCTACTTTCAGAAAATACTTTCATCCATCACCGACTCTCTCAGGCACGGGTCACTTAGATGATCCATAATTTAATAATTTTGTGATTCAAGATATATTATCACCTCAAGTAGATATTGTACTTGAAATCTCAAATTAAATGAGTTATAAACTGGGTGCACAAGTGAAAGAATTGTTTTCTAACTTTGAACTCTAAAACTAGAGTAAAAATGTTTTTGTCTGTCATATGACTCTCTCTATAAATCTTGTTGGCATGTTTTTAGCCATTTAAGCAGATCCATACCAACCTGGAGTATAGCAGTACAAATCTAGACTCTCTTAGTTCTGCAACATTGGAAGAAGATTGTGGAGAAAATAAAGCGATGTAGAAATACCTATATAGAAGCTTGTGGAAGATTATATTTGAACTCTTACCAAAGATTGTCTGGAGACTCACAGAGGTCTTTGTGAATTACAGCAGTCAGTGATTGTAATTAATAGTCTCTAGACTTGTGGGAAAAAACAGAGTTGATCCAGTGTGAACAAATGCTATCAAGTCATTCAGATTAATCCTAACAGGGCTATATTTGGAGATAAGGCCTAATCACTATTGAGGTTTATGAACAAGAGGCCAAATCAGGGGCAATACTTTAAAAAGCTTAATAAATTCCATACAGATCTGTAAGTATCCACCTAAAATTTAATTGCCTGTTAGTCATGGAACCTCTTCAATATGTTAAGCAGGAAAATGAACATAGCATGTACAAATTAACTGGGCATAATTTTGAGAATTAAAAAAAATCTCCATAGTAGATTGTTAACATATTATATACATAAAAGCAAATTCATGCTTAGCTTTTAGAAATACATTTTATAATATTGTGCAATGTCTACATGACATTAAGAAAAAAATAACAAAATGTGACATTAACAATTTCCTACACAGTGTATTATCATTATCATTATTATTATTATTATTATTATTATTATTATTCAGTATTTTTTACAATCCAGACATTATCCCAATCCTGATCTGCCCTCCAACTGTTCCTCATCCCATTCCTCCTTCCCCAACTCCAAGAGGATGTCCCCATACACCCAATTCCATCCCACCAGACCTCCCCACTACCTAGGTCCACAAATCTCTCGAGGACAAGATGAACCTTCTTCCACTGAAGTTAGATCAAGCGGTCCTTCACTATCTATGTGTCAAGGTCCTCATATTAGCTAGTGTATGCTGTCTGGTTGGTGGTCCAGTGTCCAAAAGATAATGAGGATCCATGTCAGTTGAGACTGCTGGTCTTCCTATGGGATTGCCCTCCTCCTCAGCTTCCTCAAGACCCTCTCCGGGCTCCATCCACTGGCTGGGTGCAAATGTATGCACCCGACTCTTTCTTCTGTCCATTTGGCCTCTCAGAGTGCAGCAATGCCAACCTCCCATCTGCAAGCACACCACAGTATCAGCAACAGTGTCAGACCTTGGGCAATCCCTTTGAGCTGGATGCCAATTTGGCTCAATCACAGAACATCTTCTCCTTCAATCTCTTCTCCACTTTTGTCCCTGGAGTTCTTATAAGCAAAACCAATTCTGGATCAGAGTGTTTGACTATGGGATGGCTGCCTCATCAGTTCTTGTGTGTATGCGTGTCTTTGATGCCCTGTCTTTCTACTGGAGATTGATTCTACATGTTCCCTCTCCCCAATGTTAGGCATTTAATCTAAAGTCCCTCCATTTGAATCCTGAGGATCTCTCACTTCCCAGTAACCTAATATAATCGAGGTTGTACCTCCTGAAGATGGTTGTTTCCATTCATTCTGCAAGCCCTCAGGTCTCACATCTGTCACCCCATCCCATCAATGCCTAACCATGTTCTCCCTTTCTCCTCTCTTTCCCAATCAGGTCCCTCCCTTCATTCCCCTTCATGTGATTGCTTTCTTCTCCCTACAAGAGAGATTGAGGCATTCTCACTGGCCTAAGTCTATTTTTTTCAATAACAGCAAAAACAGTAGCAAACCCATATGATCCACTTGGACATAAGTTTTATTCAAGGTGAAAAATATGCATCTATTTTCATTTTTCTACATATAGACATCCACTTAGACCAGAACAATTTCTTGAAGATGCATTCTTTTTCCATTGTATATTTTTGACTTCTTTATTAAAGATCAAGTATTCTTAAGTGTGTGGTTTTGTTTCTGGGTCTTCAATTCTATTCCATTGATCTAAAGTTGTATCTCTGTGACAATAACATGCAATTTTTATCACTATTATTATGTAGTAAAGTTTGAGGTCAGGGATGGTGATTCCCTCAGAAGTTCTATGAGATTTCTTTCTTTCTTTCTTTCTTTCTTTCTTTCTTTCTTTCTTTCTTTCTTTCTTTCTTTCCTTTTTTGCTATTCTGGATTTTTTGCCTTTCCAGATGAATTTGAGAACTGTTATTTCCATGTCTTTGAAGAATTGTGTTGGGATTTTGATGGGGATTACATTGAATTTGTAGATTGCCTTTAGTAGGATGGCCATTTTTACTATCTTAATTCTGCCAATCCATAAGCATGGGGGATCTCTCCATTTTCTGAGTCCTTCTTCATGTTCGTTTTTGAGAGATTGAAGTTATCGTCATATAGATCTTTCTCTTGTTTGGTTTGAGTTACCACAAGATATTTTATATTATTTGTGGCTATTGTGAAGGGAATTCTTTCCTAATTTCTTTCTGAGCCTGATTATCATCTGGTTTATTTGAGTTAGTTTTATATTCAGCACTCTGCTGACATTGGTTATCAGCTGGAGAAGTCCTCTGGTAAAATTTTGGGGTTAATTTTGTATACTATCATATCATCTGCTTGGTCATAAAACAACCCTCAAACAATACAAGAAGACTGAACATCCTATCATATCCCCATGGCCTAAGTCTATTTTTTTCAATAACAGCATAAACAATAGCAAACACATATACACATGGAAACCAAACAACTCTGTACTCAATGAGAACTTGGTCAAAAATGAAATTAAAAAATTAAAGACTTCCTGGAATTTAATGACAAATCTGACAAATCATACCCCAAATTTTGGGCTAAAATGAAATCATTGCTAAGAGGAAAAATTATGGCACTTATACCCTGATAAAGAAATTAGAGAGATCTTACATTAATAAATTAATAGAAGCAAACTCACCCAAGATGACTAGACAGCAAGAAACACTCAGGGCCCAAATTAACCAAATAAAAACAAAGAGAACAATACAAATATTCAACAAAACCAAAAATTGGCACTTTGAGAGAATCAACAAGATAGATAAATCCTTAGCCATACTATCGAAATGGCTCAGAGATAGTAACAAAATTAACAAAATCAGAAATGAAAAGGGAGACAAAACATCAGAAACTGAGGAAATTCTAAAGATCCTAAGATTCTACTACCAAAGTCTATACTCAAAAAATACTTGAAAATCTAGAATACACAGATGGTTTTCTAGACAGATATCACAACCAAAATTAAGTCAGGAGCAAGTAAACTACCTAAGCAGGCCCATATCCCATAAGGAAATAAAAGAAGTCATTAAAAACCTCCTGACCCCCCCCCCAAAAAAAAAAAAAAACAAAAACAAAAACAAAAAAAAAAAACCACCCATGGCTAGATGAATTTAGTGCAGGGTTCTACTAGACCTTTAAAGAAGACCTGATACCAATATTTCCCAAACTATTCCATAAAATAGAAACAGAAGGGATACTACTTAATTCATTCAATGAAGCCACAACTACTCTTATACCTAAACTAGACAAGAACTCAACAAAAAGAGAACTTCAAACCAATCTCACTTATGAATACACTTAATAAAATACTTATAAACTGAACCCAAGAACATGTCAAAACCATTATTCACCCTGATCAAGTAGGCTTCATCCCAGGAGTGCAACATTGGTCCAATATGCAAAAACCCATCAATGTAATCATATGTATATAAACAAACAGAAAGGAAAAAAAATCACATGATCATCTCCTTAGATGCAGAAAAAGTATTTGACGAAATACAACACCCTTTCACATTAAAAGTATTGGAGAAGTCAGTGATTCAAGACCCAAATCAAAACATAATGAAAGGAATTTACTGTAAATCAACAACCAATATCAAATTAAATGGAGAAATACTGGAAGCAATTCCACTAAAATAGCGGACAAGACAAGGATGCTCACTCTCCCCATATCTTTTCAATATAGTATTTGAAGTTATAGCTAGAACAATAGGACAACAAAAGAAATCAAGAGGATATAAATTAGCAAAGAAGAAACAAAGATGCTCTCATTCTTAATAGCTGAGTCGTATACCATTTTGTATATGAACCAAATATTCTATATCCTTTTTGCATTCTGGCAATCTGGGTTGTTTCTAACTTATGGCTATCACTAATGAAGCCAATGTGAAATAGAGAAACATGTGCCCCTGTGGCACAGAAGGGCATCTTCTTGGTGTATACCCAAGAGTGGTATAGCTGGATCTTCAGGTAGATCTATTTTCGATTTCCTGAAAAACCACCATATTGATGTTCAGAGTGGTAGTTCCAGCTTGTAATCACACCACCAATGCAGGAATGTGCTACACTCACTCCAGTGAAGTCTGCTTGTCAAGGTTGAAAAGCCTGGAGGCAGTCACAAGGCAAAGAGTTTCAAGGAAACTCAGCCTCCTGGATCCTTGGCATTCTCATAGCCCGTATACTCAAACTCTGTCATTGTGTTAGTATGGTGTATGCGCTCTTTCAGTATCGTTTTATTATAAGTGCCTTTAAAGATTGAATTCTCAGTCTCCACCAGTGTTCCAATGTCCTAGAAAATCCTTGAAGCCAACAAGATAGGAATTCAGTAAGAATATTACCTAACATTCAAATTCACTTCTAGTAGAGATGGTGAATCTAACTAGGCATTACAAAGAATGGAGCTAGAACAGCTCAGGGCTAGTCTGCAGAGTGATTACATAGGACAGTAGTCTCACCCAAACAAGGGAATACACAATGGCTTAGTGAATAGGTGGGGTAACCATGAAAGAGTTAGGGAATCCCCCCTGGGACAGGTTTCTTCACCAGGCCCAAAGGAACAGCATAATCAGCCATTTACTAAGAACCCCTGGTGGTGGCTTTAACAATAGACTAGCATTACACCTGTCTCCATTCTCAGTGGTAAACGTGACCTGGTCCAGACATCTTTTGATTGGGACATTGAATCCATTGATATTAAGAAATATTAAAGAAAAGAAATTGTTGTTTCCTGTTATTTTTGTTGTTAGAATTGTAATTCTGTTCATGTGGCTATCTTCTGTTAGGTTTGTTGAAAGATTGTTTTCTTCCTTTTTCTAGAGCGTAGTTTTACTATGAAGGAGTACTATATTTTTATCAAATGCTTTTTTAGCATCTAATGAGATGTTAATGTGATTTTTTTTTTTTTTTTTTTTTTTTTTTTTTTTTTTTTTTTTTTTTTTTTATATATATATATATATATATATATATATATATATATATATATATATATATATATATATATATATATATATATATATATATATATATATATATATATATATATATATATATACAAAATTGGTCTGAATTTATTATATAAACAAAATTGGTCTGAATTTATTTTTTGTTGCACCCCTTTGTGGTTTAGACTTTAGTAGTAGAATATGAAGATATGTTTGTTTTTTTTTTATTTCCTCAGTTTCATTTGTTGTGTTTCACTTTTCAATTTTGATTTTGTTAATTTGGATATTGTTTCTGTGCCCTTTAGTTAGTTTCTCCAGCGGTTTATTTATCTTACTCATTTTCTCAAAGAACCAGTTTTGGTTTTATTGATTCTTGGTATAGTTCTCTGTTTCTATGTGGCTGATTTCACCCCTGAGTTTGACCGTTTCCTGCAGTCTACTCCTCTTTGGTGT
>CACVCL010022231.1:0-45738 GCA_902729485.2 Mus minutoides | reverse complement strand
TTATTCTCTTGGCCCTCTCTGCTTCTCTCCTGTTCCCCTGCCTTCATACCTGATCCTGATCCCCTTTACCACTCCTCCTCCACTCTCCCATCCAGAACCCTCCCTCTCTCTGCCTCCCTTGATTATTTCCTTTTCCTTTCTAAGTGGGACTGAAGCATTCTTACTTGGGCCTTTCTGCTTTTGACACTTCTTAGGGTCTTTGGGTTGCTTCCTAGGTGTTCTGTACAGTTTTGGCTAATACCTACTTATCAGTGAGAATGTACCATCCGTGTCTTTCTGGGTCTGAGTTTCTTCACTTAGGATGATATTTTCTAGTTCTATTCATTTGCCTGCAAGTTTCACGATATCCTTGATCTTAATAGCTAAATAGTAATATAGTAATCATGTAAATGTACCACATTTTCTGTACACATTTATTCTTCTATTGAGGGACATCATAGCTTCTAGATATTAAGAAGAAGGCTGCTATGTACATAGTGGAGCATGTGACCTTATGGTGTGGTGGAGCATCTTTGGGGTATATGCTCAGGTGTGATAGAGCTGGGTCTTCAGATATAATAATTTCCAATTTTCTAAGCAAATGCCAGATTGAATTCCAGAAAGGTTGTACCAATTTGTAATCCCAACAGCAATGGAGTGTCTGACCCGCAGGAAGGTCAGCAGGGATGAGGGAATCACCTGAAAGATAATGGGGAGATAAGAGACTCAAAGAATGGCCAGAAAGTCAGGAGGTCTGATCAAGCTGACAATTTTTTTTATTGTTCCCACACAGATTATATACTCATAGAAGCAGGATATGGGGTAAAGGGGGTGAAGTAGGGTCGCTTTGTCTTTGGGGAATGCACATGTTCCCAAGAACAGGACATTGGCTGGGTAAAAAGTTCAGCAGGAAGAACAGAACACAATGAGTTGCTTAGTACCTGTTCACAAGACCTATAGCTCTTTGTTCTCAAATGGGGTTTGCTAGGAACCTATTCTCAAGATGAATTTGGTTTTAACTTTGCAGGTGCTTTCCCAGAGAGGCCAAGACTTTGTGCCAGTAAGCACTTATGGCTGACAAGGGAGTTAATGTTCAAACAAGGTTGCTCCCAACATCTCTAGGTTGCTCCCAAACAATTGAGGAGTGATTGTCTTTCTCCACACCCTTGCCAGCATATGCTATCATTTTGAGTTTTCGAACTAAGCCATTCTAATTGGTGTGAGGTGAAATCTCAGGGTCATTTTGATTTGCATTTCTCTGGTGACTGTGGACTTGGGACATTTATTTAATTCTTTCTCGGCGTTTGAGATTGAGATTCTTCTCTTGTGAATTCTCTATGTAGCTCTGTACACCCATTTTTATTTGAATTTTTTTGAAGGTTAACTTCTAGAGTTCTTTATATACGTTGGATCTTAGCCCTCTGTCAGACATAGGGTTAGTGAAGTTTTTTTCCAATCTGTAGGGTGCTGATATGTCCTACTAATGGTGTCTTTTTCCTTACAGAATCTTTCGGCTTCATGAGGTCCTATTTATTGATTGTTGATCTTAGAGGCTGAGAAATTGGTGTTATGTTCAGGAAATCCCTCCCAGTGCCAATGAGTTTGAGGCACTTTCCAACTTTCTCTTAGATTAGAGTCATTGTATCTGGATTTATATTGAGGTTTTTGATCCACTTGAACGTGAGCTTTGTGCAGGGTGATAAATATGGATCTATTTTCATTCTTCTACATACAGACATCCAATTAAAGAGCACCATTTAGTGAAGATGCATTCTTTTTTCCATTGTACATTTTTGGCTTCATTGTCAAAGATCAAGTGTTCATAGGTATCTGGTTTTATTTCTGAGTCTTTGATTCTATTCCAAAGACTAACCTGTCTGTCTCTGTATTAATACCATGTGGTCTTTATCAATATTGATTTGTAGTAGAGCTTGAGAGCAGGGATGGTGTTTATCCCAGAAGACCTTTACTGTTTATAATTGTTTTGGCAATCCTGGGTTTGTTTGTTTGTTTGTTTGTTTGTTTTCCCCCCTAAGGAGTTGAGAATTACACATTCTAAGTCTGGAAACAATTTTATTGTAATTTTTATGGAGATTGCATTGAATCTGTAGATTGCTTTTGGTGAAATGGACATTTTCAACATATTAAACCCACCAATTCATAAGCATAAACCATTTTCCATGCTTGGATGTCTTCTAGTATTTATTTTTACAGGGGTCTGTAGTTCTTGTCTTACATATTTTTCATGTGCTTGGCAAGAATTACATCAAGATAGTTTATATTATTTTCAGCTATTTTGAAAGGTATTGTTTCCCTAATTTCTTTCTTGGCACACTTGCCATTTGGGAAAAAAGAAGGCTACTTTGTTGGTTTGTTGGATTTGTTGGTTGCTGTTCTTGTTTCAATTTTTATTAGATATTTTCTTCATTTATACTTCAAATGATATCGCTAAAGTCCCTTATACCCTCTCCCCCTCACCCTGCTCCCCTACCACCCACTTCCACTTCTTGGAACTGGCATTCCCCTGTACTGGAGCATATAAAATTTGCAAGACCAAGGGGCCTCTCTTTCCAATGATGACCGACTAGGCCATCTTCTGCTACATATGCAGTTAGAGACACGAGCTCTGTGGGTACTGGTTAGTTTATATTATAGGGTTGCAGACCCCTTCAGCTCCTTGGATACTATCTCTAGATCCTCCATTAGGGACCCTGTGTTCCATCCAATAGATGACTGTGAGCATCCACTTGTATATTTGTGAGCCACTGGCATAGCCTCACAAGAGACAGCTATATCAGGGTCTTTTCAGCAAAATTTGATGGCATGTGCGATAGTGTCTGCTGCGTTTGGTGGCTGATTATGGGATGGATCCCTGGGTGAGATGGTCTCTGGATGGTCCATCCTTTTGTCTTAGTTCCAATATTTGTCTTTGTAACTCCTTCCATGAGTATTTTGTTCCCTATTCCAAGGAGGAATGAAGTATCAACAGGTTAGTCTTCCTTCTTGATTTTCTTGTTGTTTGCAAATTATATCTTTGGTATTCTAAGTTTCTGGGCTTATCAGTGAGTACATATCAAGTGACTTATTTTGTGATTGGGTTACCTCACTCAGGATGATATCCTCCAGTTTCATCCATTTGCCCAAGAATTTCATAAATTCATTGTTTTTAATAGCTGAGTAGTAATCCATTGTTTAAATGTACCACATTTTCTATATCCATTCCTTTGTTGAGGGACATCTTGGTTCTTTCCAGCTTCTGGCTATTATAAATAAGGCTGCTATGAACATAGTGGAGCATGTGTCCTTATTACCAGTTGGAACATCTTCTGGGTATATGCCAAGGAGAGGAATTGCTGGATCTTCCAGTAGTGTTATGTCCAATTTTCTGAGGAACTGCCAGACTGATTTCCAGTGTGGTTGTTCAGAAGGCTACTGATTTGTTTGAGTTAATTTTATTTCATGGCAGTTTGCTGAAGTTGTTTCTCAGGTGTAGGAGTTCTCTGTTAAAATTTTGGGGGTCATTTATATATACACTATCGTATCATCTACAAATAGTGATACTTTAACTTCTTCCAATTTATATCCCCTTTATCTTCTTTTTTGTCTAATTGCTCTCTCTAGACATTTGACTACTATATTAAAAACATAGGGAATAGGTAGGCAACCTTGTCTTGTCCCAGATTTTTGTGGTATTACTTCTAGTTCTTTTCATTTTATTTGATGTTGGCTATTGCTTTGCTATATATTGCGTTTATTATGTTTAGTTATGTGCCATGAATACCTGTTCTATCCAAACTTTTCACATGAAGGGATATTGTATTTCGTCAAAGGCTCTTTTAGCCTCTAATGAGATGATCATGTGGCTTTTTTCTCTGATTTTTTTTAATATAAAGTATTACACTGATAGATTTTCTTTTATTGAATCACCCCTGCATCCTTGATATGAGACTTACTTAATCATGGTGAATGATGGTTTGATATGTTCTTGGGTTCAGTTTGCAAGAATGTTATTGAATATTTTTGCATCAATATTTATAAGTGACTTTGGTCTGAAGTTCTCTTTTTTAGTTGGGTCTTTGTATGGTTTAGGTATGAGACTAACTGTGGTTTCATATATTAGATAGTGTTACTTCTGTTTCTATTTCTATGTGGAATAGCTTTAAGAATATTGTTATTAGCTCTTACTTGAATGTTTTGCCAGTTTTTGTTGGAGGTGGTATTATGTGTGTATAAGTTTCTAACCTTTGGATTTGTTGTGAAAACTTGCATCTTTCCATCAGCTAATGGAAAAAGCCTCTTAGGAGATAGTTATGCTAGGCTCCTGTCTGCAGGCATAGCTGAGTGTCATAAAAAGTGCTTGAAGTTGGCTATCTACCATGGGTTATGTTTCAAGTTTCTCCAGCCATTATTTTCCCTTTCTCTTAAACTATACTTCATCTTTCTCCCTTAGATCTTGTAGACAGGACAAATTTTGGGAAGAAGGCTTGTGGGTGGTTGGATGATGACCTTTCTTCACCAAAAATCCTACCTGGCTGCAGAAGGTGACCACTTCACTCTGTATATCCTCAGCAGCTAAGAGTCTCAGCTAGAGTCACCCCTATAGACTCCCAGGAGCATCCCCAACCACAGGTTGACAGTAAGTCCTGAAAATTGCCCCTGACCTTTTCCCATTCAATCTCTCAGCTCTCTTCCCCAACTCCTTTCCTCATACCTCACTGGCCTCCTCTTTATCCTCCTCACTGCCTACCAACAGCACCATGTTCCTGCTATGTATCCAGCTACCATATCCATTTTATTGACCTTGCTGAAGGAGATTTAAGTATTCTCACTTGGTTCCTCTTTATTACTTACTTTTAGTGGCTCTGTAGTTTATAACCTGTACTTTATTGCTAATGCCCACTAAAAAGTGAATACATACCATGTGTGTCTCTCAGGGTTTGGGTTCAGTTTGCATGATATTTTCTAGTTCCATTCATTTGGCTTCAAATTTCATAATGTCTTTGGTTTTAATCAGCTGAATAGTGTGCCATTGTATAGATGTATTACATTTTATTTATCCATTCTTCAGTTGAAGGACACCACCACGCTTTTCAGCTTCTGGCTATTGTGAATAGCGTGCTGTGAACATAGTTGATCAAGTTCCCTTGTAGTATAATTGGCCATTTTTGGTTATATTTCCAGAAGTGATATAGCTGGATAATGGGGTAAAACTATACTCAATATTCTTAGAAACTACCAAATTGATTTCCAGTGTGATAATACAAGGTTATATATTCCTTAGTAGTGGATGAGTGTTCCCTTTGTTCTACATCCTCTCCAGGGTGTGTTGTTACTTGAGTTTTTGATCTTAGCCACTCTGATGTAGATAAATTGAATCTCAGATTTGTTTTGACTTGGATTCCCATGATAACTAAAGACACTGAGCATTTCTTTAAGTATTTTCAGCACTGCTGATTCCTGTATTGAGAAGTATCTTTTAAGCTCTGTAGCTCCATTTTTTATTACTTGTTTTGTTTGTGCCTACCTTCTTGAATTATTTATATATTTTGCATATTAGCCCTCTGTCACTTGTAGGGGTGATGGTGATCTTTTTCCTTACCATTAGGCTGTCATTTTGTCCAATTGACAGTCCTTAGCCTTGCAGAAGATTTTCAGTTTCCTGAAGTCCATTCTATTAATTTTTCATCTTATTGCCTGACCTATTGGTGTTCTGTTGAGAAACTTGTCTCTTCTGCCAATGTGTTCTAGGCAGTTCCCTAATTTATCCTGTGTTAGGTTTAGTGTATCTAATTTTATGTTGATGTCTTTTACCCACTTGGATTGAGTTTTGAGCAGAGTGATTATATGGTCTATTTTCATACTTTTTCATGCAAACATCAAGTTAAACAAGCTTCTTTGTCAAAAATCAAGTATCTGTAGGTGTGTAAGTTTATTTCTGGGTCATCAGTTCTATTCTATTAATCAACATTTCTATTTTTATGCTAACACCATGTCATTTTTATTTCTACTTCTCTGTGGTGCAACTTAAACTCAGGGATGGTGATTCCTCCAGGAGTTATTCTATTCTACAGATTGTTTCATTATTCCTTGTGAAATTGAGAATTGCTCTCTCAAAGCTAATAATAATAATAATAATAATAATAATAATAATAATAATAATAATGTGTTGAAACTTTGATGATAACTGCATTGAATCTGTTCATTTATTTGGTAAATGGCCATTTTTACTATGTAAAATCTACTGATCCATGAGCAGGAGGCATCTTTCCATCTTCAGATATCTTTCTCAATTTCTTTTGTCAGAGACTTGAAATTCTTTTCATATAGGTCATTCACTTGCTGGGTTGGAGTTACACCAAGGTATTTAATATTATTTATGCCTTTTTATAAAGAATGTATTTTTCTATATTTTTTAATTGAGAGAGTTTTAGTGACTGTTTATATTTCCTTTGGTTTATGGTACAGGACTACTTAAATTGTTTACCCCTCTAAATTTAACTCTGGTAAGTGCTATATATATCATGAAATCATATGTTCAGTTTAGATTTTTCTAATTTTGTAAAATATAGCCTTTTGAGGTAAGACATAATAACCCTGGATTTCCTCAGTGTCTGTTATTATATTGCTCTTTTCACTTCTGATTTTGCTACTGTTTCAAGCCTTTTAGTTATTTTGGCTAACAGTCTGTCTATCTTGTTGATGTTTGCAAAGAACCAGCTATTATTTTTGGATGTTTGTTGTTTTGATTTTTTTGTATTGTTCTCTGTTTCTAATTTATTGATTTCAGCCCTGAGTTTGATTATTCCCTGTACTCTACTACTCTAGGGTGTGTTTGCTGCTTTTTCTTCTAGAGCTCTCAGGTGTGCTTTTAAGTTGCTAATGTGAGATCTCATTAATTTGTTTACCAATATGCTTAATGCTAAAACTTTTAGCACCGATTTCATCATGTCCCATAAATTTGAGTATCTTTTGCTTTTATTTTCATTGAATTCTAGAAAGTCTTTGATTTCTTTCTTTGTTTCTTTGATCTAGTAATAATTTAGTAGATAGTTGTTTACTTGCACTGAGTTTGAAAGCTTTTTGTTGCTTTGGTTGTTGTTGAATTCATTGTTGTCTTATAAGATACAAGGGGTTCTTATAGTTTTGTTGTATCTGTTAAGGCTTGCTTTGTGACTGATTATATGATCAATTTTTAAGAGTGTTCCATGAGATCCTGAGAAGATAATATATTCTTTTTTGTTTGAGTGAAATATTCTGTAGATATCTGTTAGGTTCATTTAATTCATACCCTCTGTTAGTTTCATTTTTTCTCTAGTTTCTGTCTCAATGCCTCATTGGTGAGAATGGGGTGTTGAAGTTTCCCACTATTAATGTATGCAATTGAATGTGTGATTTAAAGTTTAGTAGTGTTTCTTTTACAAATGTGAATGCCCTGCATTTGGGGCATAGATATTCAGAACTCATATGTCATCTTGGTGAAGTTTTCACTGATGTGTATGACATGCCCTGCACCATCTCTTTTTATTAAATTCGGTTGAAAGTCTATTTTATTAAATATTAGAGTGGACACTCTAGCATGCATCTTGCATCTGTTTGCTTGGAGAACCTTTTACCAGTTGTAATCAGAGGTAATGTTTATCTTTGTTCCTGAGATATGTTTCTAGCATGAAGCACAGTAAAGTATCCTGTTTCTTCATCCAATATCTTATTCTGAATCATTTTATTGGGTATTGAGCACATTGATGTTGAGAGATATTTATGACCAGCAATTTTTAATTTCTGTTATTTTGATGGTAGTTGGCTGTGTGTGTGTGTGTGTGTGTGTGTGTGTGTGTGTGTGTGTGTGTAATTCCCATCCAGTTTTGTTGCTATGGAGTTGTTTCTTGTGTTTTATTGGGTGTAGTTAGACTCCCTGGGTTCGAGTTATCCTTGTAGTATCTTCTGTAGGGTTGGATTTGTTGATAGCTGGGCTCAGGTGGTTCCATATTGCTATAGATCTTATTAGTAGAGTTCTTAGGCCATCCTTTAACCACGTGGTTGTCCATGACAGTAGCTGGATATACCTGATGCCAGGGGGACTCCTTAGTAAACAGGCAGAGAAATGGGCCTAGCAATCGATCTCAGGGAAGAGTATGCTGGTCACATAAGCTGGCTTTTTATCCAGGTGGACTCAGCAGACAAGAGTTTGACTTGGGTTGTATCTAGGCTGTATGCTTCTGAGACTCTAGCTAGAATTCTCAGGAAGACAGGGCTGGGACTGGAAACCAGATGATGGAGTCAGAGGACAATACACAACTCATCTCTGTTGGTTGTGACCTGAGTGGACCCAACTGGCAGTGGATTCATGGGGGAAGGGTATACAATGTATGTTCCTAGCCCTGTCCACTGAGACAGGAAGAGCACTGGGAATAAAGAGAGATATCAGAAAAAAAAAAAGAGATATATCAGTGAATAGAATACCTCCAAGCTCCAGACTTGATGAAAATGATAGCCTGTTGTATATTTTCAAAGATACAATAGAAAGAATAAGCTAAAGGTTAAATATTTCTATCACATTTTCCATTTCTAGAAGTATGTCATGAAGTCACATTTGAGTCTAATGAGCCTACATTCATTAGTTCAACATAATTGAAGTAAATTTTCCATTCAGCATATGAAACAGCAATATAGGAAATTTAGCTTTTTGTTCTTTACTATATTTAAAACTAAGGTGATTATTCTCAATATATCAAAACAGAAGAGTTTAAATATGTTTTAATTACTTTTATTTTTAAGCAATTTCTGATATCATTCTGTTCTTTATCATAATTTTATTACTAAAATATTACCCACATGAATCAGTATTCACATTATGACTGGGATTAAATCTCTGATATAAGAAAAAAATATTCTCTAAACTGCTGTCTACATCCTCCTACCCCTGGTAATTTTGTAAAAACCAACACATCTAAATTATTGCTAAGATCTTAAATTGAAATACACACACACACACACACACACACACACACACACACACACAAAGAAGTCCAGAGTTCAATTCTCATCAACTATATTGTGGATCACAACCATCTATAAATCTGTTGAGGTTTGGTCTTTTGCTATGCTAAATGTTATTTACTCCCAGAGATCAACATAGACCCAGGTGATGCTATGTGACTTTACTCTCCAAGTTATACCTCATTAGTGAATAAAGATGCCAAGAGCCAATATCTGGGTATAAGAAATATAGTTGGGATTTAGGCTTCCCAGGCTTGGGTTCAGAGAAGAACCAGAAGGTGGAAAAAAGAGGGTAAAGAAAGGAGAAGGTGCCATGTAGTAAGAATCATAAATAATGGTCATGTGAGCTAGTTAATAGGAGTTAATAGCAGCCCGCATAAAATATGACAAATTATAAAATGGGAATATTGTCTGGAAATAGAAATAATAGTGTATAGAATATATATCTGTCCAGCTCTTGTGATAATTAAGGCTTATTATAAATATAAAGGTTGTGTGTCAATTTAGCTGTTTTATTAATTAATAAAATCAAGTCCTTGATTACAAAAGTATTTATTTTGTTTAATTTGGAGTCCTCACTAGAGATTAACTATTAAATATTAGCCATGTAAGTCAATATATAAAGAAAATATCTCCTTGACCACATAGTATGTACAAAGAAAAATGCTACTTAAGACATAATAAAAACTGGACCAGGTGACTTTTTTAGAAACATGAACGTAAATGGTGCTGTTTTTGCTTTAGGAAATTATGAATACATTGGCACATAAAAACATTTCTAATTATTTGTATTATGTTTGTGTAGACACTGAACCGAATCCTCAAGGTTTACACTTATACGTTAATTATCCTCCAAAAGCATCAGCTTTTAATATAATTTCCTTAAGGTTTAAGAATCAACAGATGATGGGGGCAAGCATGTGACAGGTATGAATACCATTCTACCTCCTAAGTAAAATGTGAGATTTCTTTACAGCATATACAATAATGTGCAAATAGAGTACAAATTAAAGTTTGAGTTTATAACATGTATTACATTTTATAAGTTGTTTCTTTTTTTCATATTGTGTGCTGAATTTAGGGCACCAAAATGGTAAGTAAAGGCTTTAATATGAAGTTATGTCTTTAGCCATGTTAAAATCTCCTTATATTCAGTACAGAATTTGCTCAATTTCTCATACTTGGCTTACACTCCATCTTGCATTCAGCCTTTGAACTCGCAGTTCTCATTTTATTGCAAGCTTGTACCACCAGTTTTAACTTTTATAGCTCTATTACTAAGTTGATACTGGTTCTTCTATTGTATTCCACAATTTTCCCTCCTAAGTAGTTTAATCTCATATTTGAATATATAAAATATTCATAGAGCTAAAAGATTAAAAAATGAAAATTGACAGGTGCCTTCTGGTCTGCACCAGCACAGGGTCACCTTGAGTGCAGGGTCAGAGGACACCCCTAAGGTCCCTAGAGGAATCTCCACGCCATCTTGGGACCAGTGGTGAGTGGAACACAACATCTGTTCTAATCCTATCGCTGGACCTGAGACAGCATTGGGGAAGTAGAGGATCAGCCAGACCAGGGGCACAGGTCCCTTCTGGGTTGCGCCAGCACTGGGTCACCTTGGGCACGGAGTCAGCAGACACCCCCATGGTCCCTAGAGGACTCTCCACAAGTTCTTTAGACCACTGACCAGACAGCTCCACACTCCTCAAAGGAGACACCACTCCTAGGCACTGTAATACGCCCAGGATCTTAGGACAATAGTATCCCAGGATAACAGGAGCCGGATCACACCAGTATTTCAGGGTCTCAGTGGAACTTGACTGCCAAGAACTAAGAGAAACCCAGAATCTCAGGTTCACAGGTGCTCACATTCAAAGGATCACAGTGAAAACTGGACTCTTAGGAGTCCAGCATCAACTGAGATTATAAGAAGGACAGGCTCCAATCAGATATATTGAGGACAGCAAGCACTTGAGATAATCAGATGGCAGGAAGCAAGCAAAAGAACAGAAGCAACATAAACCAAGGTTCCATGGCATCATCAGAACCAAACTCTCCCACCATGGCAAGTCCTGGATACACTATCACACCAGAAAAGCAAGACATGGATCTAAAGTCATTTCTCATGATGATGATGGAGGACTTTAGGGGGAAATTCAGGAAAACACAGGTAAACAACTAGAAGCATTTAAAGAGGAAACACAAAAATCTCTTAGAGACTTATAGGAAAACAATAACAAACAGGCAATGGAAATGAACAAAACCATACAGGATCTAAAAATGGAAGTAGAAACAATAAAGAAAACCCAAAAGGTGATAGCCCAGGAGATAGAAACCATAGAAAAGAAATCAAGAACCAAATATACAAGCATCAGCAACAGAATACAAGAGATTCAAGAGAGAATCTCAGGTGCAGAAGATTCCATAGGGGATTATGGAAACAACAATAAAAGAAAACACAAAATGCAAAAAAGATCCTAACTCAAAATATACAGGAAATCCAGGACACAATGAGAAGACCAAATCTACGGATAATAGAAGTAGATGAGAATGAAGATTTTTCAATTTAAAGGGCCAGCAAATACTTTCAAGAAAATTATAGAAGAAAACGTCCCATACCTAAAGAAAGAGATGCCCATAGACCTACAAGAAGCCTACAGAACTCCAAATAGACTGGACCAGAAAAGAAATTCCTCCTGACACATAATAATCAGATTAACAAATGCACTAAATAAAGACAGAATATTAAAAGCAGTAAGGGAAAAAGGTCAAGTAACATATAAAGGCAGGTCTATTAGAATTACTCCAGACTTCTCATCAGAGACTATGAAAGCCAGAATACCTGGACAGATGTTATACAGACACTAAAAGAACACAAATGCCAGCCCAGGTTACTATACCCAGCAAAACTCTCAATTACCATAGATGGAGAAACCAAAGTGTTCCATGACAAAAATCAAATTCACACAATATCTTTCCACAAATCCAGCCCTTCAAAGGAAAATAACAGAAAACACCAATACAAGGATGAAAATTATGCCCTAGAAAAAGCGAGAAAGTAATCCTCCAACAAACCTAATAGAAGACAGCCACAAGAACAGAATCCCAACTTTAACAACAACAACAAAAACAAAACAAACAAATGAACAAAAAAATACAGGAAGCAACAATTACTTTTCCTTAATATGTCTTAATATCAATGAACTCAATTCCCAATAATAAAACATAGACTAACAGACAGGCTATACAAACAGGACCCAAAATTTTCCTGCTTACAGGAAACACACCTCAGGAAAAAAGACAGACACTACCTCAGAGTGAAAGGCTGGAAAACAATTTTCCAAACAAAGGGTCTGAGGAAACAAGCTGGAGTAGCCATTCTAATACTGAATAAAATATACTTTCAACCCAAAATTATCAAAAAAGACAAGGAGGTACACTTCAAACTCATCAAAGGTAAAATCTTCCAAGAGGAAATCTCAATTCTGAATATATATTCTCCAAATGCAAGGGCAGCCACATTCATTAAAGAAACCTTAATAAAGCTCAAAGCACACATTGCACCTCACACAATAATTGTGGGAGACTTCAACACCCCACTCTCATTAGTTGACAGATCCTGGAAACAACACTAAACAGAGACACAGTGAAACTAACAGA
The DNA here is from genome assembly GCA_902729485.2 of Mus minutoides. Lineage (NCBI taxonomy): Eukaryota > Metazoa > Chordata > Mammalia > Rodentia > Muridae > Mus > Mus minutoides. The sequence continues at coordinate 33,099 of CACVCL010022231.1, read as the reverse complement.
AGCTATGAAACAAATGGATTTAACAGATATCTATTGAACATTTTATCCTAATACAAAAGGATATACCTTCTTCTCAAAACCTCATGGTACCTTCTCCAAAATTGAACATATAATTGGCCACAAAACAGGACTCAACAGATACAAAAATACTGAAATTGTCCCATGCATCCTATCAGATCACCATGGACTAATGTTGATCTTCAATAACAACATAAATAATAGAAAGCCATCATTCACTTGGAAACTGGACAACACTCTACTCAATGATACCTTGGTCAAGGAAGAAATAAAGAAAGAAATTAAAGACTTTTTAGAGTTTACTGAAAATGAAGCCACAACATACCCAAACTTATGGGACACAATGAAGACATTCCTAAGAAGAAAACTCATAGCTCTGAGTGCCTCCAAAAAGGAACTAGAGAGAGCATACACTAGCAGCTTGACTGCACACCTAAAATCTCTAGAATAAAAGGAAGCAAATTCACCCAAGAAGAGTAGAGGGCAGGAAAGAATTAAACTCAGGGGTTAAATCAACCAAATGGAAACAAAAGAACTATTCAAAAAAATCAACCAAACAGGAGCTGGTTCTTTGAGAAAATTAACAAGATATGTATACCCTTGGCCAGACTCAGTAGAGGGCACAGGGACAGCATCCAAATTAACAAAATGAGAAACAAAAAGGGAGACATAAGAACAGATCCTGAGGAAATCCAAAACACCATCAGATCCTTCTACAAAAGCCTATATTCAACAAAACTGGAAAACCTGGGAGAAATAGAGAAATTTCTAGACAGATACCAATTACCAAAGTTAAATCAGGATCACATTAATGATATAAACTGTCCTATATCCCCTAAAGAAATAGAAGCAGTCATTAATAGCTTCCCAACCAAAAAAAGCCCAGGACCAGACAGGTTTAATGCAGAGTTCTATCAGACTTCAAAGATGACCTAATTCCAAACAAAATAGAAACTGAAGGTACTCTACCCAATTCATTCTATGAAGCCTCAATTACTCTGATACCTAAACCACATAAGGACACAACAAAGATGGAGAACTTCAGACAAATTTCCCTTATGAATATTGATGCAAAAATACTAAAAAAAATTCTCGGTAACCGAATCCAAGAACACATCAAAAGGATCATCCATCATGACCAAGAAGGCTTCATCCCAGGAATGCAGGGATGGTTTAATGTATGGAAATCCATCAACATAGTCCACTATATAAATAATCTCAAAGACAAAAACCACATGATAATCTCATTAGATGCTGAGAAAGCATTTGACAAAATCCAACACCCCTTCATGATAAAAGTCTTGGAAAAATCAGGAATTCAAGGCCCATACCTAAACATAATAAAAGCAATCTACAGCAAACCAGTAGCCAACATCAACATAAATGAAGAGTAGCTGGAAGCAATCACACTAAAATAAGGGACTAGACAAGGCTGCCAACTTTCTCCCTACATATTCAATATAGGACTTGATGTCCTAGCCAGAGCAATTAGAAAACAAAAGGAGGTCACGGTGATAGATATTGAAACGGAAGAAGTTAAAATATCACTATTTACAGATTATATGATAGTATATATAAGTGACCCCAAAAATTCCACCAGAGAACTCCTAAAGCTGATAAATAACTTCAGGGAAGTAGCTGGATATAAAATTAACTCAAACAAATCAATGGCCTTTCTCTACACAAAGGATAAACAGGCTGAGAAAAACATTAGGGAAGCAACACCATTCACAAAAGTCACAAATGGTATAAAATATCTTGGTGTGACTCTAAGGAAGGAAGTGAAAGATCTGTATGATAAGAACTTCAAGTCTTCGAAGAAAGAAATCGAAGAAGATTTCAGAAGATAGAAAGATTTCCCATGCTCATGGATTGCCAGGATCAATAAAGTAAAAATGGCTATCTTGCTTAAAGCAATCTACAGATTCAATGCAATCCCCATCAAAATTCAACTCAATTCTACACTGAGTTAGAAAGGGCAATTTGCAAATTCATCAGGAATAACAAAAAACCTAGGGTAGCAAATAATATTATCAACAATAAAAGAACCTCTGGTGGAATCACCATGCCTGATCTCAAGCTGTACTATAGAGAAATTGTAATATAAAGTTCATGATACTTGTACAGAGACAGATAGGTAGATCAATGAAATAGGATTGAAGACCCAGCAATGAACCCACACACCTATGGTCACCTGTTCTTTGACAAGGGAGCTAAAACAATTCAGTTGAAAAAGACAACATTTTCAACAAATGGTGCTGGCACAACTGGCGGTTATTATGTAGAAGAATGAGAACTTATCCATTCTCATCTCCTTGTACTAAGGTCAAGTCTAAGTGGATCACGGAACTCCACATAAAACCAGAGACACTGAAACTTATAGAGGAGAAAGTGGGGGGAAACCTTGAAGATATGGGAACTAGGGAAAAATTCCTTAATAGAAGAGCAATGGCTTGTGCTGTAAAATCAAGAATTGACAAATGGGACCTCATAAAGTTGCAAAGCTTCTGTAAGGCAAAAGATACTGTCAATAAGACAAAAAGGCCACCAACAGATTGGGAAAGGATTTTTACCAATCCTAAATCTGATAGGGGAGATATATATATATATATATATATATATATATATATATATCAATCAAGAAGGTGGACTTCAGAAAATCTAATAACCCCATTAAAAATGGGGCACAGAGCTAAACAAAGAATTCTGAACTGAGGAATACCAACTGGCTGAGAAGCACCTGAAAAGATGCTCAACAACTGTAATCATCAGGGAAATGCAAATCAAAACAACCCTGAGATTCTACCTCACACCAGTTAGAATGGCTAAGATCAAAAATTCAGGTGACAAACGATACTGTCAAGGTTGTGGAGAAAGAGGAACACTCCCCCATTGTTGGTGGGATTGCAAGCTGGTACAACCACTCTGGACATCAGTCTGGCAGTTCCTCAGAAAATTGGACATAGTACTACTGGAGGATCCCGCAATACCTCTCCTGGGCATATATCCAGAAGATATTCCAATTGGTAGTAAGGACACATGCTCCACTATGTTCATAGCAGCCTTATTTATAGTAGCTAGAAGCTGGAAAGTACCCAGATGTCCCTCAACAGAGGATGGATATAGAAAATGTGGTACATTTAAACATTGGAGTACTACTCAGCTATTAAAAACAATGGATTTATGAAATTCCTAGGCAAATGGATGGATCTGGAGGGTATCATTCTGTGTGAGGTAACCCATTCACACACACACACACACACACACACACACACACACACACACACACACACAAAAACTCACATAACATGTACTCACTGATAAGTGGATATTTGCCCAGAAACTTAGAATACCCAAGATACAATTTGCAAAACACATGAAACTCAAGAAGAAAGAAGACCAAAGTGTGGACACTTCGCCCCTTCTTAGAATTAGGAAAAAAACACACATAAAAGGAGTTACAGAGATCAATAGTGGAGCTGAAACAAAAGGATGGGCCAACCAATGATTGCTGCAGCCAGGGACGATCCCATAATCAGTCACCAAACGCAGACACTATTGCATATGCCAGCAAGATTTTGCTGAAAGGGCCCTGATATAGCTGTCTCGTGTGAGGCTATGCCAGTTACTGGAAAACACAGAAGTGGATGCTCACAGTCAGCTATTGGATGGAACACAGGGTTCCCACTGGAGGAGCTAGAGAAAATTCCCAAAGAGTTAAAGGGGTCTCCAACCGTATAGGTGGAACAACAATATGAACTAACCAGTACCCCCAGAGCTCGTGTCTCTAGCTGCATATGTAGCAGAATATGGCCTAGTCAGCCATCATTGGGAAGAGAGGCCTCTTGGTGTTGCAAACTTTATATGCGCCAGTAAGGGTAATGCCAGGGCAGAGAAGTTGGAGAGTGTGGGTAGGGGAGCAGGGAGGAGGGTCGGGGAGGGTATAGGGGACTTTCAGGATAGCATTTGAAATGTAAATGAAGAAAATATCTAATATAAAATTGGAAAAAATGAAAATCATATAGATAGCCAAATGTAGAGAAAACATGGGCAACCATACTGTTCATATTGCACAGAAGACAGAGCATCTTAGCAGTCTGTATATTTGGTGTCTCCAAGTATTTATGTATCATGTTAATTTCACTGTTCCTTGGTAAAACCATGTTGGTTCATCTATTTCTAAGAAGATTTCAATTGGTTGAATTTTAGTTGAGTTTGTTGGTATTCTGTCTAGACTCTACCCTGACAGTTATCTGGCAACACCTTGGTATACTCTTCCCCACCATTACCTAACAACAGCCAGGTAGGCCTGGTACTATAAAAGGGGCTGCTTGCCCCCTCCTCTCTTTCTTACTCCTGCTTCTCTCCCTTGCCTTTTGCCCATTTGCTCACCCTCTCTCCCCATTCCCTTCCCCCCATCTCCATGTTGTCTACTTCTCAACTCTCTCATTCTCTCTGCCTTTCTCTGCCTCTGCTACTCTCTTAACTCCCCTTCCCATGCCCTAAATAAACTCTATTCTGTACTATACTGGTGTGTGTCTGGTCCCTCAGGGGGAAAGGAAGCCTTGGACTGGGACCACTGAACACCCTTCAACCACATTCTGCCAGAATATATTCTTATAGCTCTTTTGCTTTTTATTGTCACAACAGATTTTTCTGCCATTAAGTTGATAAGGAGTATTTTATGTTTGTCAGTGAAAACTGTTTTAAATCTATGAGGGTAACCCAGCAAGGTTCTTAGTAATGGAGTATACAGTGTCTAGACTGACAATCTTTTATTGCCAGGTAAGTCTTCCAGTGGTGGAATTGCTCTCCAAAGGATGTTCCATGAAAATCCCTATACAATCCAGGCTGATGCTATGACAGAAAATGCTGTGCCCATTGTCAAAGACAACAACAACATGGCACATCAAAAGTAGAGGTTGAGCTGGTGCCTGCCTGGAGCCTTCACACCTATATTCAAGTCTCTGTTGCTAGAAGATAATCATAATGTAACTGAAAGAGAAACCAGAACATCATCCAGGTCACAAAACCCTACTGCTACAATACAATTGCAATCTCTTCTGCTTTCAAAATGTGCTAGTTTTGAGGTACCACAGAACTCGTAGGAGTGAGCAACATCTGCTTGCTTTAACCTTAAGTTTACCCAAAGTGAGTAAACTCATGCTCCTTCTATTTCCAGAATAGCCAGAAATTGGAGACTAGATAACCAAGAGACATAGAGAACAACCAAGCATGACTGAACAACAAGCCGGGCATGGTGGCATACGCCTTTAATCCCAGCATTCGGGAGGCAGAGGCAGGCGGATTTCTGAGTTCGAGGCCAGCCTGGTCTACAAAGTGAGTTCCAGGACAGCCAGGGCTATCCAGAGAAACCGTGTCTCGAAAAGCCAAAAAAAAAAAAAAAAAAAAAAAACTCAATGAAAGGATCCCAATGATATTTTCTCATGCTCATAGATGGGTGCTTTGCCCAGTTGTCATCATCAGGCTTCCTCCAGCAGCATATGGGAGCAGATGCAGACACCCATAACCAAATATTGTGCATAGAGAGAGTCTCCATTGGAACCCTCTCGTAGGAGTTCTGGAAACTCCATGAAAATGGGAAAGGAAAGACTGTAGGATTCAGAGGGGATGGAGAGCACAAGGAGAAAATGACCACTGGATAATGGTGCCTGTAATTTTAAAATGCATGCTAGCTCCTTGCTCAGTGCCTACAATGGCTGTCTCATCCATTTCCTGCAGTGAACTTCGCCAAGCCTCTCCAGTCTCCACTTGCTCCTTGCCTAGTGCAGCAATGTTCTCACCCACTTCAGATGGCTAGCTTTGCCAAGTCTCTAACAACTGTGCAGTCAGTGTTTTTTCTTAGGCCCACCTGAGTCACTGTGGATGGAAAATACCAGGCAGGCTTGCTGGCTGGCTGGCTGGCTTGCTTTATTTATTTATTTATTTATTTATTTATTTATTTATTTATTCATTCATTCATTTATTTATTTATTTATTTATTTCGTTAGTTAGGTGGTTTTTTTGTTTTGGTTTGGTTTTTTTTGTTGTTTTTTTGTTTGTTTGTTTGTTTGGTTTTTTTTTGGAGACAGGGTTTCGGGTTTCTCTGTATAGCCCTGGCTATCCTGGAACTCACTCTGTAGACCACTTCTACTTCTCCTCAGGGCAGCCACTCTTTAGGAAGCAGAATTAGCATCAAAATGCAAATAATACAAGGACAATCAACACCAGAACCAAATAAGCAGGGTTCAGATGTGCTCACAGAGATTGAAGCACCAAACATAGGGCTTATGTTTTTCTGCACCAGGTCTCAGGTCTTCCGTATATATGTTATGACTGTTAGTTTGTTGTTTTTGTGAGACTTCTAACAATGGGAACTTGTATATCTATGATTCTTTTTCCTGTGCTTGGACTCTTTTTCTCCTATTAGACTGCTTCGTGAAGCCTTCAGATGAGAGCTTTCGCCTTTCGTGAACCCTTCAGATGAGAGCTTTCGCCTTTCGTGAAGCCTTCCGATGAGAGCTTTCGTCTTGCTTTCTGTATTTGTTTTGTCATGTTTGTTTTCTCTTAGAGGCTTGTTCCTTTCTGAAGAAGAAATGGAGGAGGAGCAAATCTGGGGTTGATCAGAGGTGATGAATAGGTGAAAGTGAAGGAATGGAGGGAAAGCTGTGTTTGGGATGTATGGTATGAGAGAAGAATCTGTTTTCAATTAAAAAAATAGAAAAGATAATGTGATTTTTTAAAGAAACGTAAGTTGCACATTACCATATGCAGTCATACACACTAGTTTTTAATACAAAAGTCCTGTGCAGCTTACTATGCCTCAGCATAAACTATGAATACTTATGTAATAAAATCAATATTAGCTGCATCTTGGAGTAGTGAATTCTCATGACTTTGTCTCTGAACAGTTTGGTTGATTTCAGAAAAGTGACACTTTTCCTCATGCCTCTATTTTATTTTCAACATGTTGATGGACTTGTCTATATTGGACTATTTGTCTCCACATTCCTCATTCTTCAGTTCTGTGAATGATCTGAGTGTTCATATTCATTACCCTCACATCAGCCAAACCGTCTCCCAAACTCTATTCTTAAAATATATACAAACAAAACAGAATGGTGCTTAAAAGCCATACTTAATGCCATTTTAACATAAAAATTCAGTTTCAAATGCAATTAGCATCTTTGAAATAACAAGAGAGCATAATGACTCTGCCTGAACTTTTGTTTGTTTGCTTGTTTGTGCTTCTTTTTTATTGGAAATGGACTTTTTCGTTACATAATATATCCTGACTACTGTTTCTTCACCCTCCTTTTGTTTCTCTCCACCTTGTAGTCTTCCAACTAGATTCATCATCTCTTAACAAAAATAAACAATGTTCTAAAGGATAATAATGAAATAAAACAGAACGCAATAACAAAGTATACTAATATTATAAAAACTAAGAGTAAAATAGGAAAAAAGTCAAAGATAAGTGTCTTGCCCAGCTGTCATCAGAGAAACTTTCTCCTTTAGTAAATGGGAATAAACACAGAGACCCACAAGCAGACAGAATGCAGTGGATTCTGCTGCAGTCTCAGTTCAAATGTGCATATATGAAAGCAAAAAAGAAGAAAAGGCACTCAAGGAAAGGTACAAGAAACAAATACAGATGCAAAAACCCACTCATTCACACTCTCCATTATCTTAGAAAAAACACTAAATTGCAAGCTGTAATACAAATGCAAATGAGCTATAGGATAAAAAGCAAGGAAAATATAATAAAATAAAAATATAGATTAATCCTGTGAGGCTTTGACAGTCCCTGACGTATACAGAAGCGAATGCTCACAATCATCTATAGGGCAGAACACAGGGTCCCCAATGCAGGAGCTAGAGAGAGTACCTAAAAGCTGTAGGGGTCTGCAACCCTATAGATGGAACAAGAATATGAACTAATCAAAACCCCCAGAGCTCATGTCTCTAGCTGCATATATATATTAGAAGTTGACCTACTTGGCCATTATTGGGGAAGAAAGGCCCTTGGTCTAACAATGTTTATATGCCCCAGTACAGGGGAATGCCAGGGCCAAGTAGTGGGAGTGGGTGGGTAGGGGAGCAGGGTGGGGGGAGGGTATAGGGGACTTATGGGATAACACTTGAAATGTAAATGCAGAAATTATCTAATAATAAATAAATAAAATTTAAAAATATATAGATTAAAAATCTGATACTATTAAAAGAGTCCTCATGTGACATTCTGAAAGAAGAAACATCCAAAGATGCCCATTGAGTTAGTTCATTTTCTGTTTGCTGGACTTACAGCTTACTTTTAAGAGAAGTTTGTTTCTCCAGTGAAATTATGTTGGAAAAACTAACTTCATTTGCAAGTGATTATCAGTTCGAGATGGCTTCTGGGTTAGGGATAAGTATATGTGTCCCCTTCTATCAGTTTATAACTCCTTATGGTGTAGAGTCTGTGGGTACTGCCTCAGTCTAAGCACATATGTGCATATACCATGTTGATTTAAAGGGCCTTGACTTTTTGATGCTCTCCATCCTCTCTGGCTTTTACACTCTTCTCCTTCTCGTCCTGCAGGGTTCCATTAGCCTAGAAAACAGGAATTTGACCCAATATTGGGATAAGTATTCCAAGTTCTGTCACTGGCTGCATAATGTCTAGTTGGGATCTCTTTTTTGTTTTTGTTTGTTTGTTTGTTTTTCCCATTTACTAGAGGAGGAAGCTTCTCTGATGATGGCTGGACAAGACACTCATCTTTGACTACACCAGAATTCCATTAGGAATCATTTAACTCCTATGTTTGTGTAGTAGAAAAATCAAATATGAATTTACCAAAGGTTTCTGAGGCATTGTTGTCACCCATAAAGTGTTTTTGTATCAGGCCATTTTGTGGAGTATCTTGAATCAAATCTGATATTGGTTGGTTACTCACACAAGATTTATGCCATTGTCCTAGCATAATCTGCATGTAAGTCACCATTTTAGATGAAAGAGGTTGTTGTGGGGTTGGTGATTACATTTCTCCTTTGTTAGCATGCATCTCACCTCCTTGAACAAGAGACACTAGTGTAAATGACCACATGACCGCCTCGCCAGCAAGAACAGACGTGGCGACCAGAATCCTTCTGCAAGCATACCTTTATTACACCATGCGGAGAAAGAGGGTGAGCCCAAAATGGTTTCCGCTTAAATACACCTCAGTGTGACATGTGTCGTCAGGACTGGCTGACTGCCCATTACCTCAAGTTATGTCCCGGGATGGGCAGTGACTTATGTGGCTTTGTCACAAGCACATGTGCACTGAACTTGTTTGCTTGTCCCAGGTTGGGGGTGGTGACAGGATGTCGGCGCCAACTTGGAATGGCGGCAGAACCAGCTCGGGCGCGGCTCTCTACACACTAGCTTGTGCTATCAGCTCAACTTCTCCTAGTGCAGAGTTGTATAATGCAATTGTCTTCAGTAAAGGAGATATGCCATCAGCTTTTTTTTTTGGTGGGGACACTATTGATCTTGCCAACAGCCTGGTTTATTTGGGGTTTCCCATGGGGCATGTTTTACCAACAATTTTATTAGATGTAACCAATCCTAAGACTTCTAGTTTCATCTGATGATCAGAGATGTTCAACTGGAGCTTTGTCTCACAAATTATTTGGATTTCCTGTTTAGATTGCCTTCATATATGCATATTTTAAGGAGCCTTTTTTGTATTAAGTTTCCATAGTACTCCTCAAATTGCAAATAATATTAGCACTCTTTCCACATATTTTCTTTTTATCCCCTTCTATCCTTCCCTTCCCCCCCTTAGTCATCTTGTTCTAGCTCCATACTCCTATCTATCCACAACTATCTATTCTATTTTTCTTTCATACAGAGATCTATCTGTTCTGGACCCCCTCACAAGACACTTATTTTTACCTTACCTCTGTGGTTCTAGAAACTGTAGCTTGGTTACCTGGCACAGTGGTATAGAGCATGAACAGCCAAAATCATAAAGCCTGCACAGCTGCATTACAAAGATCCTGCAAAACTGAACTGAGTGATGTAGTCACTGCCATGAATTCTTCTACTTTTTATCCTGATCTCCAAATGTTCCATACTAGGGGTGTCTTTTGATATTTAAACAACTTGGGGATATTGGATTCATTTAAAATTTCTTATGAATCATTTACACCTTCTCTCAAGGAATCTAAAATTCCCCAGAAGAGTCGTCCATATATGAACCATCCAAGTTTAGAGAGAAAAACCTCATCTGGCACTACTTGAAGTTCATTCTTATGGCCTGGAGGTTGTCTCTCAAATAAAGATGCCTTATGAGTCTCTGATGCCAAGATGTCCTTGGAATATCTGCCCTTCTACTTACTTACAGACAAGATAATTAGAAAGTAAACTTTAAAAGGTAAGCAAAATTCAGTGAGTTAGAGAAGTTGGCCACAGATCAGATTAAAAGCCTCTTCCTACTCTGTATTCAAGGAATTTACATATTAGATGGAGAGCCACATATGATATGCCATTCTAGGAAAAGATACAGAAACAAAGTTAGATTGGCAAGAGTTAACTCTGCTGTACACAAGGGCTTATATTGATAGACAAAGAATGATGTGGATAGATGATAAAAGAATGAAGTATTAAAATGTTCCAGTCTTAGCTAGGTGTGGTGGCACACGCCTTTAATCCCAGCACTCGGGGTGCAGAGGCAGGTGGATTTCTGAGTTTGAGGCCAGCCTGGTCTACAAAGTGAGTTCCAGGACAGCCAGGGCTACAGAGAAACCCTGTCTCAAAAAAACAAAATAAATAAATAAATAAATAAATAAATAAATAAATAAATAAAATGTTCCAGTCTTAAAACTACTAGCTCTATCAGGGCCACTATGGAGTCATATGACTGAGGAACAAAATAATAACAAGATTACATGTATAAATAAATTATACAAAAATGTAAGTATTATTATATGACAGAAATCAAATAATTGCAGCAAGCTTAGTCTAAAGATTTTTCTTGGGCTTAATGATAATTGGTAGTCTGATCATTCAAAGTTAATAACACTGCTCAAGGCATACACACACACACACACACACACACACACACACACTATCTGGTGATCCCATTTTGCTGTTTGTGTGCATAAAATGTCAGAGCTGACCATTTTGTATGTGTATTTAGTAAAGTGGATATCTAAAAATCATTTTGAATATAATCATTACTCAGACTAATTAAATAACATTTATTATATCATCATTTTCCAAGATGGAAAAAAATTGGTGGTAGATATATTTTTTTAAGTGCCGTGCTTTTCCTGAGGAGGATTAAACATGATATACTAATAGGTAATCTGAATAAGGCAGAAAATCTTATGTTATTGAATGGTTTTAAAATGTCATTCATTGAGCATGGATGTTGGAGTGTTTCTAATTTGTATAATTTCAAGTAGCAAAATAGTTATTTAATAAACTTTCTGAAAGTAATTTAATAACATAAGTTATCTTTAACAAAGTTTGAATCCTAAATGTAAAAAAAAAGAAAAAAAGAAAAAAAGAAAAGAAAAGTCCCAAGGCTTTTTATTTGTTACATATGGTTATTACTTTTCTGTTACTTAATTACTAGAAATTTAAGTTTTTATTTTATTGTAAAACCATCTTTTCTCACAATTATAAAGGAATATTATTGCAAAGAAAATTACTAATCAGAGATTTTTCTCCATAATTATTATGATTTTTTGCTTTTAAACCAATGACATTATTTTCCTATATTTATTTAGCACCCTAGATTATAATATCGATATTCCTTCAAAAGTGAACATTTTTAAAATGAGAATGGTGACATGTAATTTTCACACAATAAATATATGAGAAGAATAATAACTTCCATGCTATTAATTTTGAGCCTACTATTTTTGCCCTCTACTGTGTAAGCTTTCATTGCTCGTTGGAATTGAATTTCTTTCATTGTTCAGGAAAACGGCAGTTCTAACAGTAGCATATTAATTTTATGGGTTCAATCTGATTTATACTCCATTTTAAAGGATATATAAACATTGTGATTCTCTTCTCCTGTGCTTTCTGTACAAAATTGGCACTACAGATATGGCCCCATAGATTTGAGATTTGAAACCCTATAAATTGAATGTATCCGGTTGTTTCCCACACTAGAAACCTTAAAGTTTCTTTAAGTTATAGACATATGTCTGTTGAGTGCATAAGTACAAGAATATGTGTATACTGTATATATGTATATGTGTGTGTGTGTGTGTGTGTTTATATTTAGAAATATAAACATAGTTGTACATATGAAACTTCATCTTTAATTTTATATATGTGAACCATTATTTTTTGTTGAGATTTCCAGAGTATTGGCATCTCTTAACATTTCAGAAAAGCTTTTAAATGTTTGAGATAATTATTACTTTTGCCTTATAGTGTGAAGAGGATGTATAAAGAGCAGATGTATTCCTGCATAAATTTGTATTTTTTTTCATACTCTTCCCATGAGCAGAAAAATGTTTCAGACCCATGGACATTTAAATATAGCTTCTGACAGGCTTGATGCTCAGAGAGATGGCAAAGCCTTTATTTGGTCTGAAAATTAATGTTGTCAGTATTTAGAATATATTTAATGATCAGGGCATTTGGTAACTTTGTAAAAACCAGTCTCCTATTATAGAGTTCTTTCTCCAGCAGTCTCTATATTCCATATCTTCACTCTGAATTCTTTAAAGCCTAAGCATGACAAAAATTTTGCTAATATTTTTTACAAGTTATGAACATTCCTACATATATGATAGTCTTTACTGAAGTATTCTCAATTATCTTTAAAAAAATCTTTATATCATTTTCACTGTTTAAATATAGCAGCATTTCCTTCAGAAGATTTCCTCATTGCTTGTGTCCAGAATGTTCTTTTAAGATACCATCAGTCACTCTGGAGATGAATCTTTCTTCATGCAAATTATTTATTTTTTATTTGTAAATATTTATATAATAGAATATCTGATACATATGTAAAATGTGTATTGATAAGGTCAGAGAATTTCCACTTCCAAAACAAATATACCTTTTGAACCTGGTTATTATTCTCAGGATATTGCATTTTGGGGAAAAATCATATTGAGATGTTTTGATGACTATTATGCTCTGCAAGAATAACAGTGGGTAGATGGCCACTACTCAAATACATTTTACAAGATGTTGTAAGTTTTAAAAGTGTACGCCATGCACATAATTATCAGACAAAGCTATCCCCAGACATATAATTTAAAAATGATTAATCTTAAATTAGAATTCAGGACCTTTGGTTAAAGCAATGTTATAAAAAGAAATATACATCATACAATGCCAAATTTAGAAATATAATTTGTACTTGCATTGTTTGTATATTTATATGAATTAAGTTAAAGAAGTTAATTTCAATTTTAATAGAATTTTATGCTGTGGAAAACGAGGAAGTAGGATGTTTGTGGTTCTGTAACAACATTTGCATCTCCAGGATTTGAATGTATTTTAAGACATTGTTATTTAAATTTAAGAGATCTCATGGATTACTGTAGTTCAAATATGGATCATGTAATACCAATAATTATTTGCAAATGTGCAGATTTTTTTCTCTTAATCTATAAATATATTTGTTTAGATATGTCCATGCAATGAATGGTTTTTATACTTAGGCAAAGATGCAAGTATCCAGCAAGCATTACATGATGCTAGAGTTTTATGCTGCTTTATGAAATGGAAAGAGCTCTGCTGAGTCCCAGCTGTAAGATTATCATGCAGCTGGATAACAGACCTCCTTGTAGCCTGATCTGCTCCTGATGAGTGAGCTAACTGATTGCTTCCTTGAAGACATCTTACTGTTGATCACAACTTAGGCTACGGTGTTATTAATTCTTGTGATAATTTGATTTGGTTATAACTTTGTGTCAGGCTTTTGGAAAATCTCTTTAGAATTTATATAAAGAGAGTTAAATGAAGGATGACAAAAAACATCTTGAGCAGTAACTCCACAGGTAGTTTTGTTGAGTGACTATCTTCACAACTCTCTGGGAAATTATATCATTTGCAGTAAATGAACACTATATTTTCAGATTGAATTATTTCAATAGCTATAACTGTTATCTTGAACAAACAAGATCACATGTGTGTGATGTAATTTGACATTCAATTCAAAAGATATAAATTACATTATGGTTCATTGTCTGCTTCAATATCATTGTCGAAGGAAACTATTATTTGTGTTGGATTATTGTTGAAGAAGATGATGTATATTTTACTACTAAAAATAAAATATATTTCCCCTTATTTTATTTGTAAGTGAATGTAATGAAAAAGTTTAATATCATGATCTCTAGGAAATCCTAATGTAAGGCTGTAAATGGGAAATCCAGAAAAGAGAGTATAGATCAAACATTATAACATTTTCCATTATCTATTTTCTAATGAATTATCCTTTAATAATTAAGTAATATTAATTAGCTAGTTAAAGCTTAGTCAAGAATAATAATAAAGCTTAGTCTTTTATTATTTTCAGCTTTTCTGTTATTTCTTTTTCATTTATTCATCAAAGATTTTATTTAAATACTATTGAAAATTGAGTAATTATAGTATGAAAATTATTTCTCAATTTGCAAATATATTCATGCACACTATATTTATTTGTATACATCATTTCCAATCAAGTACAATAAAATTAAGAAATAAAAATGATGACTATCAACAACTGAGCTTGAAGATGGAAGGAGGAGACAGCCACCATATACAGCATGATGTGTTAGTTAAGGAAAGCCTTCAGATGCTCTGAACAACCAACAGGGTTCTCTGATTTCTATAGATTTCCAGGAGGTGGTGGAAGTCCAACATCACTTGATTTAGTATAGCTTAGTGTAAGTGCTAAGATGCAGATAAGTAGTACTTTAAACTTACCTTGCAGAGGCAAGAGGGAGGGCCTGCAAGCATACTGTATAGCATAGCTTCTTAACTATCCTAGAAAGCGCTAAGATTTGGCTTGATTTCTGTGACTGAGAGACAGAGTCTATGGTCTAACAATTAGATTTTACTGATGCAATTATTTAGTAATATGTCATATAAAATTTCTTTTTTCTTTTTTTTTTTTTTTTTTTGTTTTTGCCTTTGTTCTCTCCTCAGATGAAAATGTTTTGCTCATATAAACAAACCAATTTAAAATCCCTATCTCCTGAGAGACTCCTGTGCTCTGAAAGCTGCTCATAGACAAACAGTATTGGTTTCAAAATGTTCCACTCCTTGGCGGTATGATTTGTATACTTTTACTTTGTTAAACTTTCTGATGTTTTTCCTACCTTCAGACTATCAGTCATTCAATAAACAGTTGAAAACCAGGTGGGGCTGGGAATAAGTGACCTCCTGGGTTCTCTCAACTTAAAAAAAAAAAAAAAGAAAGAAAGAAAGAAAGAAAGAAAGAAAGAAAGAAAGAAAGAAAGAAAGAAAATGAGATGTAGATTCACTCTTAATGGATCCATTTGAAAAATTACTCTGATTCTTTAAGCCACAATTTAGTTGTATTTAAAGGAGTATATCATACCCTAAGAAACTGTAAAGGGTAAGGTGTCTTGATATTCTATGTAAAGATTATTTTATTTTATATTTGTCATTTGCTTTTGCTCATAGATCTTTTCTCTTATAAATTGTAATAAAGCCTAAAGCCCTAAGCTTTTTGAGCAGCTTCAGTTATATTTATTACCTACACATGGAAAATATGTTTATTACCTACACATGGAAAAACGTACTACAGAGTATTAAGAAATTTTTCACATTCCCAAAGACAGTGAATATATTTTTAATTAACAAGAATTTCTAAAAAATTATATATTCTATTTTAATTAATTTTTATCTAAAATCCATTTGAATGCAGAGAAAAAAATTACTCTGGACTTAAATAATGCCTGTGGAAACATTTACACACCTACATTTTAATAATTAATTTGCTAAGTTTGGTATACTACTGCTTAGGAGAATAAGCTGTTTTCTGTTTATAAAGATTAATATTCAATTCCATTATAATGATTTTGTGATAAATTTGGAAAGATATTTATAAATTATCTAAATTATAAATTACTGAGGCCAGTAAACCCCGAATTTAATAGTTTAAAGCAAACACAACAACAAAAACAAAAAAAAACAAAACAAAAACAAAACACCACTATTAATCATGTATGTATTCTTTCAGGTAACTAGTATTTATTGAATCTATAGCCTACCTTTTATATACTTTTATGTGATGAATAGTCAGACTTTTTTTAGAGTTGGTGACTTCTAGATAATGCCCACGAAGAACAAGTTGTGTAAAGCTATATAAGTGTGGTTTTGCTTTGTGTTTAGTTTCTGTTTTAAGGAAGCAGAGGTTGGAATTAATGACCCTGGACTCATAAAATTTGTGTAAATTTAAGGATTTCTAAAAAATAGTGTTAATAATGATCAAATCCTTGATGATGTAGCTTAGGCAAATAAAATACTGGGCTTAGACACTGGTTGGGAGAAGGCAAAAAATGAAAGGGGAGAAGGCAAAAGAATGAGAATGGAGAAGGCAAAGAATGTTAAGAAGAAATAAGGGAGAAAGGAGGAGAAGGGTGAATGATGAAAATCTTCAGGACCCTTCTTATGCTGAAGCTGGACCTTGGCAAAGAATGACCATAGCCAGCCTTATTTGGAGCTCTTGCAGCATTAGTGACAAATAAATCATAGGGAAGAATACCAAGCATTGCACCAGAATTTTCATTTAATAATGTATGTCTCCCGGGAGTGATATCCAATCCTGAAAAATCAATCCATTCTGTCTTTTTAAAAATTTATGTTTAAATTATTTTGCTAACTTCTGGGTCTACATAAAGGGTGTTTATAGATATTTGATTTGGTAACCCCTTATGCTCTAAGCTAATAAGTTTGTGTCAATGTATTATACATCTACAATCAATAATCAAGTCAGATAAAACTAACATGGAAATAAAACTGCAAAATATCTTGTTGGTGAGAAATGCTTCTCTAATGGTCTAACATAAGAAAAGTGTTGTTAAAAATATTTTAAATGAAGTGACTTATTTTTATACTGTTATATTTACATATATTTACTTTTATGTTTTCAGGGACAATATACAATGGTAAATGAGATTATATTAATACTGATATCACAAAAATAAACACTAAAACCAATAATGTGATATTTTAGGGGGTTAAGTGATAGAAGAAAATAATGAATGCTTAATTCTGAGATACTGGAAAGAAAACAGTTGGGGATAAACAGAGAACTTAATTCCAGTTCCTTCACTCCAGTACAGTGAAATTTTATTGCTCCCAATCCATAAAGATAAAATACTGTAAGACTGGCACAAGTTTGGGATTGCCATGAAGGCAAAATCAAGAATATTTGTCAAGAAATAAAATTCTTGAGTGAAATATCAAGACAATATACCAATGCATTGATTGATCAGTGTTTTATGAGATCCTAATTTTCTTTTACAATCATCTCTGTATGATTTTGTAATTACTTTTAGGTAAGGTAAATAAGGTAAAAAATTAGCTGATTTGTCATCATTGTTACAGTATAAAATTATTTTGTTTATGAATAAGAACAGTATATTCAAAGTATTCTATTTCTAAGGACCACAGGATACTTGTGACGTTATGTTTATTTTAAGAACCAAAGACACCAGATGTGTTTTCTTTAGGAGAAAAATCAAGACAAATAATTGTAATTGTGAAGATATCCATCACATTCTCTATTCTTAACATTTCTACTTTCTGGACATTCCACTTACAATGAGAAAATAATATTGCTCTAAATGTGTGAGTTCCACAGTATCTGAAGTATCTTCTTTTTAGGAGAAATATGGACTTGGTCCCTGAGAAAAATACACAGGAGATAAACTTAGCAAGCTACCATTTTTCTCTCTTTCTCTTGCTCATGTTCTTGTTCTCACTTTTGTTCTAAATCTTTCATATAGTATTCACTGATATATTTTCATTTCATTACAGATTCTCTTCTTAAGCAGCATATAAATAAATAAACCTACCTTACAATTACACACATTTGTTCTGGCAAGTGACTGTGCCAATATGGCATTCTGACAAAGTCCATCTGATTTGCATTGGCTTAGGTAATACTGTTGACATTCTACTAGAAGCCAACATTGATGTACTATCTCAAAATGCCTAAAAGCCCTCTCTGCGGATCCATGTTTCTATTGACATTTTATGATAAACACCATCTGGTTAGAAAGCAGCTAGTGTGACTCCAGGTATCATCTCATCCAAATAAATAAGCAGAGAAGGTGGAAAAAGCAAAGAGAAAATTTAACTCATCAGAAGCAACTACTGGACTGAGTGTAGTCTCATTCGACAGTGTTCACTACTCAAGGATGAGGACCCAAGTTATGATTCCAGCACTCATGTAAAAAACTGGACACAGATGGCACATAATTATAATGCCAGATATGAGCAATTTGGGGCTTGCCTGCTAGCCGGACACATTGTATAGGTGGACTCAAGTTCAAGGAAACTCTCTTTTAAAATCAATAGTTTAATGAAGAATTTGACATTGATCTCTGGTCTCTATATGCAAACACACACACACACACACACACACACACACACACACACACACACACACACTCATGTACAATTTTCTCACAGTTTTTCACAGAAGCTTCATAGCTATGAATATCAAGAACCACTATTGATTTTAACTACTCCACAGACTAAAAAAATATATGTTTATTGAATGGTAATTTTGATCTATCACCTTGCACCTATATAAGATTACTCATGCACAAAAGCAGGCCAAATACAATTCCTCCTTGATAAAAAACATACTATAGAATAGATGTTCATAAAAGATGATGTTCCTATACATGGAGATTTGGGAAGAAGNCCTGGAATAAAGAGTGTGAATCTATGCAAAGCAATAGCTTGATTAGTTGAAAGGGAGTGATGAGTTGAAACTATCAATTGTTCCAAAGCAAACCTTGAGGGAGTATTCTTTCTCTTTCTAAAAAGTATGTTTTAGTTGTAATTCTAGGATATTCTTATATTATGCTTTAATATACATGGCATAATAAACAGCTTATAAAATAACTAGATGCATATATTGGTGAAATACTTCTTAATCCCACAACAGGTAACAATAATCAAATATATTTTATACATTATTAATTAATTACACTGATGATATATTTATTTATGATTAAATATATATGTATATATATGCCAAAATTTTATGTTAATTGTGCTTTTCATATAACATCTTAGCATAGTGAGGTCATTTGTTATTTATTATGCTCGTATTTGTAGTTAAGCAAGAATATGCAAATCTTAACAAAGTCTCTCATCTGTGAATGATGATATGGATTTTGGAACAGAGGTAGTTGGAATACAGTTGACAAAGTTTAAGTCTGTTAATGCTTCCCCAAACACACACACAGACACACACACACACACACACAGACACACAGACACACAGACACACACACACACACACACAGACAGACAGACACACACACACACACACACACACACACACACATTTTTAAATGGAGCAAGTGGTAACTTCATTCATATCTCATTTTTTGTTGTTCTTCTATGAAAAGAGAAAACAGGATGCCTATTCTTGATGTTAAGATGTGTTTCTTGCATGCATTAAAAGAATGGATCCTTTTTTCCAATTCATTGTGATTACCTGTGTTTAATAGGTAAATTGATATCTTGATATTGAAGGAGCTGTGTCTTGTTGATTTCTGTTATTTTATTTTTGTCATTGTGGTGATAGTGATGTATGTGTGTTTTCCCAGTCTTATTCCCTGTGGCTTTTTAAAAATACATATATTTATTTATTTATTTGGTGTGACTTACCTCTATAAGTGGTTTTCCTTCTAGTACCTTCTGTACCCAGTGTTGTATTTGTAAATAGATGTTGCTTAAATTTAGTTGTGCCATGGAATGCCTTACATTCTCCATCTATTGTGACTAAATTTTACTGGATATAGTATTCTGGACTGGCATTTGTGATACCTTACAGGATGTACCACATCTCTTTAGGCCCCTCTTGCTTTTAGTGACTTCATTGAACATTCAGGTTTTACTTTAATAAGTCTTCCTTTGTATTTTATCTGGTGTTTTTTCCATTTTCAGGACTTAAATGATCTTGTTTATTTCCTTCCATTGTTTTTTTCACATATTTCTTTAAGTAATTTATTCATGTTATCATTAAGGACCCATATTATATTCATAAATGTATTTTAAAGTCTTTTTATTTTGGTTCTACTATGTAGGAACACCAAAGGACTTGTGGGGTAGGGTTGTTGGACTTTAGTGAAGATATATTGTCCTAGCTGTTACTGATTATATTTTTACCCTGGCATCTAGGTCTCTAGAACTGGGAAGATTGTTATTCTATGTGATGTTGTCTGGACTTGTCTTTTTGGAGGGTAAGGGGTTTGATTGATTGCATCTTTGATTTCAGTTGCCCCATCTTATTCCTTGAACACTGGGGTGACTCTGTTTTGTCTGTTTGTTTGTTTTGTTTTTGTTTTTGTTTTTTTAATCTTTGAGGGATTTGATATAATCACTGAGGATGTGCATCTCGGTTTTGGGAACTTACAATGTAGAATTGGAATGGGCTTGAATTAGTGAGGGTGATTACAAGAGGGAGAGAAATAGAATGTTTAACCAGCATCAGGTTATTTGTTCTCCTGGGAATGGGGCCAGAAAATGAGGAGAGACTATAAAAGAATTCTGCTGTAGATCTGGGAAAGAAACAGGTGGAATCAATTTAAAGAAATGGATGAAGAGGCATAAAGCTACAGTGAGACAAATTGCTGCTTGGCTGAGAGTGGCCAGTGAGTTCCCTGGAACTGTCTACTGAAGTTGGGGTGGGAAGAGGAACAAAGCAATGATTTGGTGTAAGAAAATTTTGATGGGAAGATCTGTGTGATCTACTGGAGATGGGTGTAGGAGTGGAAGAGAGGCTTTAGCAAGTGCTATTTTGCAGAGCTGCAGATAAAATTGGGAAATAGAACTTGGAGAGGCAGAAGTAGAGGTGAAGATATGCAGTTATTCTACTTGCCTTCCTGCCAAGTGTGGTTTGTGCGTTTCAAGAGTGCCTACTGGATTTGGTAGCTGGGATAAAGCAATGAGTGGGAGAATGGAGGTCAGGAGAAGATCTGTGTAATCCATAGGAGATGAGGGCAGTATGGTCATGAAAGATTGAAGCAGGTATTCATTTGTAGATCTGCAAATGATAATGTGGGATTGAACTTAAAGGAGAAATGGAGATTTTTCAGTTGGTCTCTTAGCTTCTCTGGCAGTAGTGAATAAGCTCATCTCCAATGCAACTTTTAAAAATTCCAGAGGAATACTCTGAGATTGGCAATGTCTTTCACAGAAGATCTAAGTGATTAAATGAAAATCCCAGAAATTAAATTCCTGCTGTGTTAGTTTGAATATGAATGACTCCCACAGGCCTCTAAGTGTGAATATTTGGTTTCCAGTTTGTCGAACTGTTGAGAAGGATTAGAAGGTCTCACATTCCTGGAAGTAGTGTGTTTCAGGAGGCTATCTTTTGCAGTTTCAAAAGCCTATATTATTGTTGCCTATCTTTGCCTCATGCTTGAGGAAAATAATGTAAATTCTCAGCCACAGCTGTACATGATATCATGATTGTCATGGACTGTATAATTCTGGAATATATATATATATATATATATATATATATGTATATATATATATATATATATATAATTTTAAGACTAGATTTTTAGTATAGAGATAGTCTATTCAATAAAATTGACCTTATTTTGCTTTCATTCTAGCCAATGTGTGCATAAACAACTTTTTTCCACAAGCTTTTTTTTTTTTTATTGTGTTGAACTACTGTAATGAGAAACAGGACATTCAATATTAAAATATAGCAATACAAACTTCTTTAAATAATATATTCAACTGTGAAAGAAAGGACTGATAACAACTCATTCCAATTAATAAGAGAAAGAATTTATGTTGCCATCAAAATTCACAACAGGACACTTCAAGGAGGTTTAAATTCTCATTGCTTCATAAAAATATTATAGTGAACAAACAAGAAAGTAGGCTATACAAGATTATTTTTTTTAATTCATAATTATTGGCTTCAATATAAGATGTTTTTATGGCTAGAATTAAAATTTAAGAGATTTTTGTTTGTTTTTCTTTGTTTTCATGTGATTGGTTTTTGTTTTTTTGGGTTTTTTTGTTTTTTTGTTTTTGTTTTTGTTTTTTTGTGCTTTTTTAGCTAGGTTAACTATTCAGTCAATGAAATTTAAGAAAATTCTCATTATGTATATTAGTTACCTTTCTTATACTTGACACAAAATAAGAAATAAATGAAAACAAAAACCAGATAACATCAGAGCTTGACAGTTACCTTGACTCGTAGTTTCAGAGATTTTAGTCCATCAGATAGGAGGGACATGTTCAAGCAGAACATTTCATCTTGTGGCTGACAGGACGCAGAGCAAAAGGTTGCTTCCAGTATAATGACTTTCTTCTTCTCAGCCATTTACTGTCTGGCCATTACAGTTAAGGAAATGACTCAGCCCACATTCAGGGTGAGATTTCTCTCTAAGTGAAATTACTGATATACCCTATATGACATTGTTCATTTGTTTATTTTACTAATGTCCTCTGTACATCTTAATCCTAAATTGACAATTAAAATTAACTATCTCCCCAACCTGTAGTCCAAGAAGTGTAGAAGTTGGTAGTTATATGAAATCTGAAAAAAAAATTAGATCTTACATTAAAGACTGCTTACAACTAGAGATATATCAATGCAAAATAAAAAACAAACAAAAAGCAAACAAAAACAATAGCAACAACAACAACAACAAAAAAAAAAACCTAAAATAGACATGAAGCAAGTCCATATTCTTGGTCTAATATTACAATGAAGATTGAGACAAAAAGATTCTTCTGAGTAAATTATGCCAACTTCAATATGTGAAAAGCAACCTAAATAAGTCTAGTATACATGCCATCTATGCCACTCATTGCCATTTGCAAACCAGATTTAATATCCTGATCCTCAGATAGTGGCTCAGCAATGTTCATTGTCACCACACTCACAAAGGGTGGGAAATGGAAACAACCCAAATGCCCTTCACTAGATTAATGATAACAAAGGTAAGATATGTATATATAATGGCCCTTAATGTTGAAGATATAATATACTTAACACAAAGAACTTGGATGATTTTAACTGGAACTGAGCTGAAATCCAGTTCCATCTTTCCTGTGGTCCATCTTCTACCAATACAGAAATGCTATTCAATTAAATACTCCTACCCAATCTCAATATCTATGCATCACAAAAATTACCTTTATGGTCCTATTTGGATAAGCATGGCATTCACATGTTAGTGGCATGCAGCACCTGTCTTATAAAACCAATGGCCCACTCAAGACGGGTAAAATCATGACTGGAAGTTGATACAAATCCAGATGGGGTTAGGGAGCTCATAAACTTCAGAAATAATCTATCTAATCTATCTCCACCATTTTGCTTAATTCTTTCCTACATATTTAAGAGTATCCTTGCTTTTATATTTTCTGAGAATATAATGATATAATTGATCCATCCCCTTTCATCCTCTTAAACCTTCAAAATTACATTTCATTGTTCTTAAAATTCATGGACTCCTTTTTCATTAATTATTGTTACATATGAACACATGTGTGTGTGTATATATATATATATATATATATATATATATATATATATATATGCATTCCTAAATATGCAACTTGCTTTGTCTATATAATATGGCTCCATTTCTGTTTTTAAGAACTATTGGATAATTAACTATTGGGATGCTCCAACAGATAAGTGTAGCTACTACCACCATCCTCATCAAAGAAACCTCTCTTTATGACATATGGAGATCATCACTGAAAAACCACAACCAGACACAATATAAAGAGCAAATCTCATGGGGTAGCCAGATACATAAACCTTCTGAATCTGTGGCTCAGCAAATATCACCAAAGAGAGTAGATTAAAGGTGACAGAATTCTAGTAAACCTTTTGTGAGAGTTTTCCTAGAAATAGTTATATAAACAAGATCAAAACAGTCTGGTCTACTATCTGCACCCATGAGCTAAGCCTGATCCACAGCCCAAAGTGCAGGGATCCCACCAGGAGAGACCTGTTCTCTCAGGAATGTTTTTAGTCCTGGGCTCAGAGGTGAGACAGCCATTTTCTCTCCAATAATTTTGTGAAGTGAGGCAGGCCAGAATCACACGAGGGAGGTACATGATAAGTGGAAGAGCTGGGACAGGATCCTTCTGGTCCTCCATTGCACTCCCAAGCTGAGGCTGTTCCACAGCCCACTGTGCAAGTGTCCCATCAGAATAGAGCTGGTCTCCCAGGATTGCTGACACAGGCTTAGATACCCACAGAAGGAATAAGCTCCAGCCAGAGACAAGAAGAACATCTAATATCAGAGATTACCAGATGGCAAAAAGAGAACACAAGATACTCACCAACAGAAACCAAGATTACTTGGAACCATCAGAACCCACTTCTCCCACCCCAGAAAGTCCTGGATTCAGCAACACACCAGAAAAGCAAGATGTGGATTAAAAATCATATCTCATGAAGCTGAAAGAGGATTTTAAGAAGGACATAAACAACTCCCTTAAAGAAATACAGGAAAATAGGTAGAAACCTTTAAGGAGAAAACACAAAAATCCCTTAAAGAATTACAGGAGACCACAGGTAAACAGGTTGAATAAAGAGGAAACACAAAAATTCCTTAAAGAATTTCAGGAAAACACATCCAAACAGGTGAAAAATTTGTACAATCTATACAGGATCTAAAAATGGTAGTAGAAACAATAAAAAAATCACAAAGGAAGACAACTCTGGAGATAGAAAACATAGGAAAGAGACCAGGAGTCATAGATGCAAGCATCACCAATAGAATACAAGAGATGGAAGAGAGAATTTCAGGTGGAGAAGATACTATAGAATGCATTGACACAACAATAAAAAAAAAATGCAAAATGATCCTAACTCAAAACATCCAGGAAATCTAGGACACAATGAGAAGACCAAACCTAAGGATAATAGGTATAGAAGAGAGTGAAGATTACCAAATTAAGGGGCCAGTAAATATCTTCAACAAAATTATAGAAGAAAACTTCCCCAACCTAAAGAAAGAGTTGCCCATGAACAGACAAGAAGCCTATAGAACACTAAATAGTTCGTATCAGAAAAGAAATTCTTCCTGGCACATAGTAATCAAAACACAAAATCTTTATTGTTGTGTCAATGCATTCTATAGTATCTTCTCCACCTGAAATTCACAAAACAAAAAAAGAATATTAAAAGCAGTAAGGGGAAAAGGTGACATAACATATAAAGGCAGACCTCTCAGAATTACACCAGATTTCTTGCCAGAAAAGATGAAAACCAGAAGATACTGGGCAGATGTCATACAGACCCTAAGAAAACACAAATATACCCAGAAAAACTCTCAATGACCATAGATGGAGAAAACAAGATATTCCATAACAAAACCAAATTTATACAGTATCTTTCCACAAATCTAGCTTTATGAAGGATAACAGATAGAAAACCCAAACACAAGAAGGGAAACTACACCCTAGAAAAAGCAAGAAAATAATATTCTTTTAACAAACAAAAAAGAAGATAACCACAAAAAAATCATAATTCCACATCTAACAATAAAATAACAGGAAACAACAATCTAATCTCCAGTTTCTTTTTGGAGGCACTCAGAGCTATGAGTTTTCCTCTCAGGACTGCTTTCATTGTGTCCCATAAGTTTGGGTACTTTGTGGCTTCATTTTCATTAAGCTCTAAAAAGTCTTTAATTTCTTTCTTTATTTCTTCCTTGACCAAGTTATCATTGAGTAGAGTGTTGTTCAGATTCCATGTGTTTGCGGGCTTTCTATTGCTTTTATTTTTATTGTAGATCAGCCTTAGCCCATGGTGGTCTGATAGGATGCATGGGAATATTTCCATATTCTTGTACCTGTTGAGGCCCGTTATGTGAAAGATTATATGGTCACTTCTAGAGAAGGTACAATGAGGTGCTGAGAAGAAGGTATATTCTTTCTTTTTAGGATTAAATGTTCTGTAGATACCCATTAAATTCATTTGTTTCATAATTCCTGATAGTTTCACAGTGTTTTTGTTTAGTTTCTGTTTCCATGATCTGTCCATTAATGAGAGTGAGGTATTGAAGTCTCCCACTATTATTGTGTGTGATGCAATGTGTGCTTTGAGTTTTAGTAATGTATCTGTTATGAATGTGGGTACCCTTGAATTAGGTGCATAGATATACAGAATAGAGAGTTCTTCTTGGTAGATTTTTCCTTTGATGAGTATGAAGTGTACTTCCTTATCTTTTTTGATAACTTTAGGTTAGAAGTTGATTTTATTCAATATTAGATTGTTTCTAGGGATAAATTGCTTAGAAAATTATTTTCCAGCCTTTTACTCAGAGAGCTCCTAAACCTGATAAACAATTTCAGAATTGTAGCATGATATAAAATTAACTAAAACAAATCAGTGGCCTTCCTCTACAGAAAAGTTAAACAGGGTGAGAAAAAATTAGGGAGAAAACATCCTTCACAATAGTCACAAATAATATAAAATACAGTGGTGTGTCTTTAACTAAGAAAGTGAAAGATCTGTATGAGGATATCTTCAAGTCTCTGGAGAAAGTAATAGAAGATCTCAAAAGATGGAAAGATTGCACATGCTCATGGATTGACAGGTATAGTAAAAATGGCTACCTTGCCAAATGCAATCTACATATTCAATGCAATCCCCATCAAAATTGCAACTCAATTCTTCACAGAGTTAGGAGGAGCAATTTGCAAATTCATTTGGAATAACAAAAAATCTAGGATAGCTAAAACTATTCTCAACCATAAAAGGACTTCTGATTGAATCACCATCCCTGACCTCAAGCTGTACTACAGAGCAATAGTGATAAAAACTGCATAGTATTGTTATAGTGATAGGCATGTAGATCAATGGAATAAAACTGAAGACCCAGAAATGAATCTACACACCTATGGTTACTTGATCCTTGAGAAAGGAGCTAAAACCACCCAGTAGAAAAAAGACAGCATTTTCAACAAATAGTGCTGACTCAGCTGGTGGTTAGCATGTAAAAGGATGCAAATCTTTCCATTTTTATCTCTTTGTACAAAGCTCAAGTCCAAGAGGATCAAGGACCTCCACATAAAACCAGATATACTGAAACTAATAGAAGAGAAGGGGGGGGGTAGAGCCTCAAAATATGAACACAGGGGAAAATTTCTGAACAGAACACCATTGACTTGTACTGTAAGATGAAGAATTAACAAATAGGACCTCATAAAACTGCAAAGCTTCTGTAAGGCAAAGGACACTGCCAATAGGACAAAAAGGCAACCAACATATTGGGCAAAGATCTTTAACAATTCTATATCTGATAGATGGATAATATCTAATATATATAAAGAACCCAAGAATTAGACCAAAAAGAAATAGGGTACAGATCTAAACAAAGAATTCTCAACTGAGGAATACCGAATGGCTGAGAAGCACCTAGAGAAATGTTCAACATCCTTATTCATCAGAGAAATGCAAATCAAAACAAGCCTGCGATTCCACCCCACAGAGGTCAGAATGGCTAAGATCAAAAATTCAGGTGACACCACATGCTGGTGAGGTTATGGAGAAAGTAGAATATGCCTCCATTTCTGGTGGGATTGAAAGCTGGCACAACCACCAGTAGGAAATCAGTTTGGTGGTTACTCAGAAAATTGGACATAGTACTACCTAAAGACACTCTAATACCACTCCTGGTCATATACCCAGACTATGCTCCAAAATGAAATAAGGACATATGCTCCACTATGTTCATAGCAGCCTTATTTATAATAGCCTGGAGCTGGAAAGAACCCAGATGTTTCTCAACAGAGGAATGGATACAGAAACTGTGATTCATTTACACAATGGAGTAATAGCTATTAAAAAATATTGAATTTATGAAAATTTTAGGCAAATGGATGGAACTAGAAAATATCAATCTGAGTGAGGTAATATACTCACAAAAGAACCTACATGGTGTGCACTCACTGATAAGTGGATTTTAGCCCAGAAGCTTGAAAAACCCAAGATACAATTCACAAACAATATGAAACTCAAGAAGGGAGATAAAAGTGGATACTTCGATCCTTCTTAGAAAGGGGAACAAAATACCCATGGAAGGAGTGACAGAGAAAAATTGTGGAACAGAGACTGAAGGAATGACAATCCAGAGACTTCCCTACCTGGTGATTCATCCCATATACAGTCACCGAACCCAGATACTTTTATGTATGCCAACAAGTACTTACTGACAGAAGTCTGTTAGAACTATCTCTGGAGAGGCTCCACCAGTGGACAAATTAGAGGTGGATCTTCACAGCCTACCATTTGTCTGAGCACAGGGTCTCCACTGAAGGAGCTAGAGAAAGGATCCAGAGACATGAAAGGGTTAGAAGCCCTATTAGAGAAACAACAGTATGAAATAACCAGTACACCCCTCCTCCCCCGCCAGAGCTCCCAGAGACTAAATCACCAACCAAAGAGTACACATTGTGGGACTCATGACTCTAGCTGCTTATATAGAAGAGCATGGCCTACTTAGCCTTCAATGGGAAGAGAGGCCTCTAGTCCTGTGAAGGCTCTATGCCCCAGTGTAGGTGAATGTCAGGGCCAGGTAGTGGGTGTGGATGTGTTGGGGGCGGGGGTAGGGGGATAGGGAGTTTTCATGGAGGGGAAACCAGGAAAAAGAACAACATTTTAAATGTAAATAAAGTAAATATCTAATTTTTTAAAAAGAGCAAAATAATGGTAACTCTATGGATACAGTAATGAGGGATTGGCAAAGTTTCACATGGTACCACCATTAGACAAAGACAAAAAACTACAGGAACAAATTACTTCTGAGAGATTTTGCCTCTGCTAGGGATGAGCCTTCTTGTTGGTTATCCAGTTCAGGGTTGTCAGCTTTGACACTTTCATACACAATCAACAACATGAACACACACATACACTCACACTCACACATACCACCACCACCACCACCAACAACAACAACAAAAATATGGCTATTAATGTGAAAGAAGAGAGAACATGGAGGAGTGAGGGAGGTAACTGGAACTGTAGCGGGCACTCTACAGTTAGCAGAGGGAAGGGGGGGGGAGTGATATATTTTGTTTCAGTTAAATGAATCAAAAGAGAATACAGGAAAACAAAACAAAAAATCTAAAGTTTTAAAAACATTTACCCTAGCTGTCTCGGGGGAAAATATACCAATGCCTGGCAAACATGGAGGTGGAAGCTCACGGTCAGCTATTAGATGGAACACAGGGTTCCCAAGGAAGAAGGAGCTAGAGAAAGTACCCAAGGAGCTGAAGGGGTCTTCAACCCTATAGGTGGAAGAATAACCATGAACTAACTAGTACCCCTGAGCTCATGTCTCTAGCTGCATATATAGAAGAGGGTGGACTAGTTGGCCATCAGTGGGAAGAGAGGCCCCTTGGTTATGCAGACTTTAAATGCCCCAATACAGGGGAACGCCGGGGCCAAGGGGTGGGAGTGGGTGGGTAGGGGAGCAGGGCCAGGAGGGGGGAGGATACAGGGAACTTTCTGGATAACACTTGAAATGTAAATGAAGAAAATATCTAATAAAAGTTGAAAAAAAATCAAAAAAGAAAAAAAAGAAAATCGAAATAAAAAGTGAGGTATGATCCTGAAAATTTAGGCAAAGCTCTATTTTACAGTTTATGGACACAATTGACTAGAGACAGTAGAACATTTTCCAAATAATTATTTTCTAATTGTTTATGTGTAATATATATTATTTTTTGTGTTTCATTACTTAAAGCAATTTTAACATTAAATATGTTTTGGTCACATTCATCTTCTTCCCCAAATCCTTCCAGATAATCTCCCTTTCTTTATCCACCAAACTTTTTTTTTTATTCAGAAAACAAAAATCAAATACAACAACAGAACACTCCATCTTAAGAAAAAAAAAAATTAAACCATCATCCAAAAAAACACCAAGCTGTAAGCAAGAAAACACACACATACACACACACACACACACACACACACACACACACACACACACACACGCAAACAATGTGAAGTTTATTACACATTAGACAACTACTCCTGAGCATGAAGCCTGTAATAGACGACTGATAATTTTAGTTAATGTATGTTACTTAATAGATTGACTTTAGAATTACAAATACATTCGATAAAAAAAGTCTACTTTCTCTATAGTTTGATTTAGAGAATCTAGTGTGCTGGGCTCTTTAAATGATACTGAGTTGCTAGAAAACTAGCTTTAAGAATTTTTAGGCGTTAGAACTGCTTGATAATATGACCTTCAGTGCTGGCTGCCTCTTAGATTTCTGTGAACAGAATAAGTTTAAAAAAAAAAAAAAAAACAACTGAGTCTGAGAAAGCAGAATGGGCAAGCAGAGTGACAAGAGAGACTGCTAGAGAATAAGATATTATTAGGATAAAGGTGAGCTGTGAGAAGCTGAGCTGAGCAGAGGAACTAGACCCCTAATTAAATATTGGATCTGCTATTGCTGGAAAAACTGTGAAGAATC
This sequence comes from Mus minutoides, assembly GCA_902729485.2. NCBI lineage: Eukaryota > Metazoa > Chordata > Mammalia > Rodentia > Muridae > Mus > Mus minutoides. The sequence goes on along the minus strand of CACVCL010022231.1, from coordinate 2,390 downwards.
TGTTCAAGAAAACTGGTAGGGAAATGAGAGGATTTGTTGGGAAAACTATTTGAGGGGTCTAAATTGGAAACTGGGAGAAGGGCTGGAAGTTAGTTAAGAAAACTGGTTACTGATCTAAAAAAAAAAATAATAATAATAATAAAAAAAAAGCTAGTCATTTAACACTTCCCCTTTCCTCTACCAGAAATATTTTGGTTTGTGTGGTATATTGGTTTAAAATATTTAAACCTTACTGCTATTTTATTAGCTGACATTCATAATTTAAATATCTCCTCTGTTTTGAACCATTTTTCTTGATTCACACTTATACATGGAGTAGAGTATATACTGGATATTTTCAGTGCTATAAAATTCTCAGAGATCCCCAAATCATCTTTTACATTTTCTTTAAACCATGGGCAACAACTCAATTTACACTTAGTAAAATTTTGCCTCTCCTATGATTCTCTGCCACTGGAATCATATACATCACCTTTTAGTTGACTCTTTTAACAACAGGCATGCAGCATTCTTATATTTTCAAGAATTTCAAGAATTTTTTTTTATTTCTGAATAACATTTTAATTTCCAAATATGTCGTGTTTTAAAAAATGTGACTATCCTACTCCCTTTGAAGTTTTCAGAAAGCTCACTCCTGAAAGGTGATAACATTGTTAAGTGCTTTTAATAAATCTGCTGATAGGAATCTTTGACTTTCCATCTTAGCCAGTTGAAATGATAAGTTGTATAAGGGCATTTTCTAATTAAAGTATGTCTTAAAGTCACTTACCAATTGACTAAAATGAATGAACCTCAGTTACTCTTAGAGTGCAATTCTATTTTTTTTTTTTGCACACTGAGGTCCAATGTGCCAATGTCTTGTTGAAGATTTTGACATGCATATTTATGCACTAGTGGTAAGTTCATGATATTCTAACTTTGATTTTTACCCTAATATTATCCTGACTTCATTCAATGTGCTACACGCTGTTCCCTCTGTTTCTAAGATTTTGGGATGATTTGTAAAGGATTAATAAGCTTGCTTTGCTAATTTGAAATTTATTTGTGAAACTGCATATGTTTACAAGCTTTTTATACCAGGAAGTCATTAATTGTTGATTCAGTATCATTATTCTATACAGATCGATTAAGTCTATTCCTGTCTTCTCTTCTGTTAGTAGATTGTACTTTTTAATGAATTGGTCAGTTTATATGAGTTATAGTCTATGCATAGACTGGTTAACAATACTTATTTTCCTTTCAGTGCATATGAGGGTGATATTAATACTTCTTTCTTAATTTGCAATGCTTGCACATATTAAAACTCTTCTTCATTAAATGAAAAATTGGTTCATTAATCATTTATGCAATGCTCCTCTATGTTACAAAATATAGCTGTTATTTTTCTAAGATTAATTCTATTTTAATTATGTAAATCCATGCCTGTATATAGTATATACTTTATAGTGTAGGTGACCATAGAGCTCAGAAGTGGGCGCCAGATCCCAAGGAGCTGGAGTTACCAGCCCTTGTGAACCTCTCAGTGTAAGTGCTAGGAACTTAACTGGAGCCTTATGCAAGAACAGTACACATCTTGACTGCTGATCCTTATCTCTAGGACCCTACTTTTAAACTATGATCATTTCCTTATAATTACACTGTAAGAACACATTACATAATCTAGATACAATTTCTTTATTGGGAATATGATTTTAAAATATTTCCCACTCTGTTATTTATTTTTTAGCAGTCTTGATCATAATATTTTCATCTAAAACTTTTCCTTTTCTATTGTACCATTCTAGCTACTTATTTTTTATTTTTCTCCAGTTTATTTATTCAATCTTCATCCAATCGTATCAAGCTGGAGTAGTACTGGCCATATCCTTAATGAGTCCTTTTAAGGCAGCTCAGATAAGGAAAAGGGATACAAAGGCAGGCAACAAAGTCATAGACAACCCATTATTGTGCTTTTAGGGGTTTTGCATGATGACATAGCTTCACATCTATTACATACATGTAGAGCGCCTTTGTTCATTACATGCATGTTTCTTGGCTGATGTTCTAGTCTCTTTGAGTTTTCTTAGGCCAAGTTTAATTGATTAGTAGGTTTTCTTGTCGTGTTCTTGACTTCCTGGCTCCTGAAATCCCTCCTTTTCTTCTTCCATAAGATTCTCAGAGCTTTACCCAGTGCTTGACTGTGGGTCTCTGAATCTGCCTCCATCATCTGCTGGACAAAGTCTTTCAGAGGACAGTTATGCTAGGCTCCTTTCTTCAAATATAGCACAATATCATTAATAGTGTTAGGATTCTCTCTTTCTCATGTGTTTACTTCTTAAGTTGAGTGAGTCATTATTAGGCTAGTACCCCAATTTATGCTCCATCTTTATCACTATATATCTTGTAGTCAG
>CACVCL010022230.1:0-45741 GCA_902729485.2 Mus minutoides | reverse complement strand
CCCCCTTTCTTTAGGGTATCCACACAGCACTGACAGGATGTTTGCTTGCTAGTCATTTAGTAGCAGCCTCATTAAAAGAATGGTACATTCAAGACTGAGTACTGTTGGTGGTTGTAGACATCCACTGGGACCCTGGAACACATCCCACTCACAGAGCTGCTATAATCCCTATGGAGTTGGCAGGCAAAGACCTGCCACTAAGGACAGTAACACCATCTGATTTGAGAGTTCGGTGGAAACGAGGTGTTTAGGGTGGTTTCATACATGATTAACATCACCAAGATAGATGAACAGGTGACTTTCACTTTGCGATATGTTTATAGAGAACAGACCACAAGCTTCATTTCCTTACTGGTGACGTGTACTGACTTAAGGGGGTGAGGTGGAGGGAACATTCTGGTAGATTAATTAACCTGTAACTGTCAGTGATGACTTGCCTCTGAGGGCTTTGCCACCACAAGGCAATAGCCACAAAAAGAATGGCACACAGCACGGAAATGTCAAGGACTGTTGCTATTTGGATAAGCAGCTCTTACAGAGGGGAGCGAGAAGCCAGCAGACTCTTGTGTGTCTATCCTGGAGCCCAAACAGCCGTGTGAAGAGTAACGAGCACTTTGAAACTGGCAAGAAGAGGAGCTAAACCCTCAGAAGGGACATGAGCTGCTGACAGGAGCCAAGAGAGCTCTTCAAGGAAGTCAGCAGGACCCCGAAGTCCCGCTTTTGGTGAGGAAACAGAGACCCACTCCCAGCCTACCCCAGGATCTCAGTCCACTGCTGCTGCACCCAGGAGCACAGACCACTCCTGAGCTTACAGCGATGTTAAGGTTCCCAATCAAGAGCAGGACTCAGAGAAGCCACTTTTGCAGTAAATTCCATGCCAGCCAGCTCTCTGGTCTGCTATTATACATTTATTTCTAAAAACAACTTACTTTTAAAAAGAACATGTTTTATTGTATGGATAAAGTAAAATGAAACCGTTCTGAACAGGAATAGCTTACTACATGCCTGTGATTCTCCTGCCCCAGAAGGCCATGCTGTCTCACCCCACGTCCTTCCTCTACTTAAGACAAGGTCTCACCAGAGACCAGGAATTCATAGAGACCCTGCCTGCCTCTGCCTGACTAGGATTTAGGCCACCATGACTAGCCTGGGCTATTTGTTAGCAGCTCTGCATAAGCACTTACCACAGCCTACTTGCTATTCTTAGCAGAGTCCTACCTAGGGAGATATTACCACTTATAATTCACAGCCAAGGAAACCAAACCTCAGAAACTTAGGACTACTCAGAATCACACAGTCACTAAGTGGCCAGTGAGGACTCAAACGTGGGTATCTTGTTTTCAGCAACGTCACAAGAGAAGCCAGTTCTGACCACGTTAAGCAAAAATTTACTTTACTAGAAGCATTAAGAATTTATTAGAAGGCTGATTATACTAGGCTTCTGTCTATGAGTATAGCAGAAGAATATCATTAGAGATGGTTTCATTGACTTCTTCCCCACTCTCTTTCTTAACTGCTGGTCCTGTGTTTCTGAATTATTCAGTCTCTGGTTCCTGGCCCTCTAGGTAGTATTAGGGGTAAGCTCGCACTTGTGGCATGACCAGCCATCAGAGAAGCTTCATCCAGCAACTGATGGAAATAGACCCACAGCCAAACATTAGGCAGAGCACGTGGAATCTTATGGAAGATGGGGAGAAATGACTGCAGGAAGCAGAGGGGTCAGGATGCCAAGACTTTAAAGCTGGGCAGAATACAGAGGTGGAACACGATTGGTGGAGTTGAGTGACATTTAAGGACCACCAGGAAAAGCCCAATTCTACCGTGCTCTAGCTCTGCACATTCGGTTCAGCCTCATAGACCACCGAGTTCCTAATGAAAATGAAGATAACTCAGACGATGGTCTTACACATGCAGCATACCCAGTAAAACAAGACAGCAACTCGAGTCCACTCCTAGCACAGCTGGCTGCCACTAGTCATGGTTTCTGCCTCTCCTGGCAGTCTGAACTCTCTGAGAACAGAAAATATCTTCTACTGTTTTTCAAACCTCCCATTATTCTCTAAGTTGTGGGATAACTGAATTAAATTTATTTTCATGACAAAAGAGAGGCTAAAACAAGCTTCAAAACTAGAAGCAAGGCCATTTCTTTCAACGTGCACATAAAGAGTTTCCAGTTCTCTACAGCCACACACCTGCACAAGCGCCCGCCATCAGAGGAAATATAAACACACCGATCCGTAAGGTTTGTGGAGATAGAAACAAATTCATTGATATAGCCCGCTCTTCGCATCAGCCGGAATGTGCTGACAAGCTTTTTATGGTCTCGAATGACACCCAGGATGTTACCTAACAAAGACAAGAGATAGGTGAGTCAGATGCAAAAAATAATCTGCCTTAACTTATCCATCCAATAATAACACTGAGAAGCAGTGCAGAGTCATTTAAAAGTTATTAACATCAGAACTTACTCACGGGCTCCAGGAAGCAGCACAAGAGTATGCTCAAAGATGCTCTGCGGGCCTTAAAGCCTGTGGCCATCACACTGGGCACTGACTGAGGAATTCCCTGAATGTCCTCAACTGTCAGCCAGCTGTCAGCATGGTGATGGGGACAGGAGCTTCACACTGGCACAGGCAGGTGGCATGCAGACTAAGAGCCAGCCCCCATCAACCCCCTGGGAAACACTGAGGGGGCAGGCAGCAGACTGAGGCAGACCCTTCCTCCAGAGCCTTGTATAATAAAGGGCTAGAACTCTCTGAATGGGGCAAAGGGATGGCCAGAGCACATCAGATAGGACAGGGCTACCAAGGTAAAAGGAGAAGAGTGGGCACATTGATGCCAGCCTGGGCACATTGCTGCCAGCCTCTGGGGGCTTTGAAGAGAGCAGAGTACACATGAAGGAAGAAACGGACATGAACTACAGCAGTAAAACATCTCCTTTGCCACAGCTGCTGAGCTGGACCGAAAGGCTGGATAGTATGAAGTGAGTCGATCTGATCATTGCTGCAGAATCGTGTGCATATTTAACTAGCCACTAAGATACTACACAGAGCTTATCTTACTATGGATATTTTAGCAGCTGCTAATAGATGGAAAGCAGCAGATGGACCACAGCAGCGTTCCATGTCCTCAGAGTCTCGGTGTGGTGGTTTAAATACGCCTGGCCCAAGGGAAGTGGCACTATTTGGAGGTGTGGTCGTGTTGGAGGAAGTATGCTACTGTGAGGTGGAGCTTTGAGATCTTAATTTTATGAATGCTCAGGTCTGGCCAGTGTGATAGCCTCCTCCTGGCTGCCTGCAGAAGACAGTTTCCTTCTGGCTGTCTTCAGATCAAGATACAGAACTCTTGGCTCCTACAGCATCATGTCTGCTTGTACGCAGCCAAGCTTCCTGCAATGATAACGGATTGAACCTCTGAAACTGTGAGCCAGCCCCAATGTAATGTTTTCCTTGCTAAGAGTTGCCATGCTCCTGTTGTCACTTCACAGCAATGAAACCTACTGAAACCTTTTGGTACCACAGCCAGATGATCAGTGGTTTCTGTCATCACTTTTCCTCCTTTAAACCAAGGACTGCTGGAGATAGCTTCCTGGTTAGGGATGTCACCTTGTGTCTACAGACCCCACCTGGCTTGGACCGTGGAAGCTATCTGCAACTGACAACCATCCATAAAGAAAAGTTACTTTCTTCAGTGGAGTCTCACTGGGTATACTAACCACTTAAAGGGTAGCTCCATGCTTAGCAGTAGATGGCCAACATAAAATTAACTCAGTGGTATTTTTGAAGCGTTTTTTGGTCTCATAATGCTTTGTTTGGGCTTTTTTTTTTCCCTCTTTATCATACTAGTCTTTTGCTTTTACAGGATTTTGAGGGTGTGTGTGTGTGTGTGTGTGTGTGCCCACCTGTATACTGTTTCTTCTGTTCCTTCTTTGTTTTTGTCTTATTCTAGTTTGGGTTTTTGTTTTGTTTTGTTTTGTTTGCCTATTTTGTTTTCTAAAGAGCTAGAAAAAGAAGTGACCTCTGTGAAAGTGTCATTCAACACCCCCCACCCACGAGGGGCTGTGGCCTACAGGTTGAGAAACACTGACTTAGGATGAATACATCTCTGTAGCATACCTACCATTCAGGAAGACAAGAAACACATTTGGGTAAGAGAGCTCTTCTCCACATAATAAATTCACATCTTCTACTCCCAAGTTCCCAGCTAACTTAATAATGGGTCCATCTTCCATGTCAGTTGTTATATGTGTCATGAGGGCCAAGTTCTTAACCAAACCACAGGCCTAACGAAAAACAGACAGGCACTTCTAAGAATAAACAGTAGTCCATGAGTATAGCTCGCATCTGAAAATGTTCACCACTTTGTTGTTAGTAACATAAGAGTACAGTCTTGAAAGGGACACTTGAAATTTAAACACAGACACAGACACAGACACAGACACAGACACACACACACACACACACACACACAAAACCTCAAACAAACTACCTCATCTTTAAAATATGTATACTCTTTAACCTGAGGAATTTATCCTCAAATATCAAGAAAGGACATTGTCCTGGCTTGTTCATTGTCAACACAAGCTAGAGTTATCTGAGAACCACAATTGAAAAAAAAACAAACAAAAAACGTAACACTGGGCTGTAGGTAGGTCTGTAGTACATTTCTTAATTAGTGAATAATGTGGGACAGCCCAGTCCATCGTGGCTGGTGCCATCCCTGGGCTGCTGACCCTAGGATGTATAAGAAAGCAGGCTGAGCAAGCCAGGGGGAGCAAGGCAGTAAGCAGCACTCCTCCATGGCGTCTGTTTCAATTCAGGTTCCTACCCTGACCTCCCTCAGTGATAGAGTGTGTGACCTGGAAGTGTAAGCTAAATAAACCCTTTCCTCCCCAAGTTGCTTATAGCCGTGGTATTTAACACAGTAACAGAAACCCTAAGGCAGATAGACATTGGTACCAGGTCAATAGGTACTGCTATCACAGACCTGATTGTGTGCTTTCTGGAGGATTGTGGCAGCATTGGAACTCTGGGGTGGAAAAGCTATTGAGTGCTCAGTTTTGCTGTTCTGTGGAGGCTTGGAAGGGGAGAAGGCTGAGATCAGTGGAGACAATGGAGGCCTGGCTTCAGAGAGAAGTTTGAGAGCTCCTTAAAGACTCTATCAAGGATGCTTGCTGTTTTGAATTAAAAACCAATAAAGTGAAACTTTTGCTTTGCTGAGAGCACTGACATGGAATCAAAGCCTGTTGGCTTCCCAACAGTGCTGGAGCCTTGGCAAGCTGCACCAGTATTTCCTCCCAAATAAGCAGTTAATCACAGAGACACTCACAGTACCTTACCTCTCCTTCAGGTGTGTCGGAGGGACAGAGCATTCCCCACTGAGACGGCTGCAGAGAGCGAGGGCCACTCACTTTCCTTGTCTTTTCAAACTGGGAAGAGATTCTTGTCATCATGCCAAGTGCAGATATATATGACAAGCGAGACAGCACCTGGGTCACACCCTGACGGTCCATCTTAAATCTCTTCAGAGACCAATTTCCCTGTAGAGAGAGGAATACATGAGGCTACCCACCTTTCTATAAGCTGGGAAGTTTTTCACAGCAAATGCCTGCTAGTGCACATACAGCCATGATCTAATTACACAAACCAAAACGATGCAACTGAAATTAAAACTCAGTCAATGGCTTGCTGGGCTTTCTAGGCACAGAGTGAAGCCACTGGGGCTACAACAAGCTCCAAGTGCTCATCCGAGGAGAGCCATCTCCTGGGGGACTTGGGGTCCACTGGCCACGCCCATCAACCAGACACTGAGGGTTCCACATTCTTCAGGCAAAACCAGTCTAAAACGAGAAGGGAACCCCACATTGGACTGCTGCTTAGATGCCTTCCAAAGATGGTAAGAAAAATACGAACCCAGAGAACATGGCTCTGATAGTAGTCTCACTAGAGATGATCATCTGCACGTTCTTAACCTAGGCTCAATGATAGCAAATTGCATGTTTTAAGCTATCTTCGCTTGTTTATTCTTTTTTCCAATGCTAGGGATCAAACCCAGGACTTGCAAATACTAAGAAGGCACTCTACCCTGAGCTACCTCTTCAGCCCTAAAACTCTACTTTATTCACATTAAGAAATACTATGTTGTCAAATCAAGAAACAACTCTGTGGTCATATCAATATTAAAATAGATTTATGTCGTTACTATAAAGATGGAATAGCAACAAACTATGACTCTGAATGCTAACATGAAATATTAATAAAGTAAAATGGACTTCGTGAGTAAAACCTTGAATGTTAATTTTATCTCCTGAATATATCAGATTATAGGAACTATAATTTTTTTGGTTATATTAGTTGAACACATTAAATAATATTCCCCCAAAATATGAACACATAGCAGTGTGAAAATAGTATATAATCAAAAAAGTAAAGTAAAAAAGCCTTGACCCAATTATCTTCATGACGTCATAGAGGAAATCTGTGTCTGCTAGGGTGCTTCCTCTGGAAGAGCCAGATGAAAGCTGTGATTATTTTCTTGGAAAACACACAGATGGCAAATAATACAAAGTTTTCAATTCAATTTCAGGAACAGCACTTATGGATCCCGGATTTAGAGTCCTCAAAGCAGGAAAACTAGTGTGGTTCTGTGAGATCCAATAATAGTTTATATTACATTATGACGTCAGGGCATGTCCCTCGTGAGTCAAAGTTTTACTTTGTTAAACTCAGAATCTATTTATTTGGAACCTTTAATTTTTCGACAGTGTGGAAAAGTGGTAAATTCTAGGCATAAAGCTCTACACCATAAAAGCCAAGAGCAGGTAAACAGGCATCTCCAGATGGATGTCTGGTTGCTGCATGCGCAGCTGGCTACCTTTATCCTTGGTTGGAGACCTATGGCTAGAGATCTCAGATAAATATTCGGCACAAGGCAGCCTGCTGGCAACAGGAAGTAGGTGGGAAGTGAAGCTGAGAGAATTTGTTCTCCTGTTCTGCAGGAGCAAACAATAAGGCAGTGAAGGAACAAACCAGAGGATGAGACAGAGCCTGAAACTGCTCCACAGTAAAACTAACTTAGTAACGGTGTTCTTTTGGGGGTACATTCCTGGGTCCCCTCAGATAAGGACACACCTGCCACAGGCCTAATGCTTTCAATACTCAGGTGGTCAAGAAGACAAAACAGTAAAGTTTGAATTCAGGGATGGTGATTCCCCCAGCTGTTCTTTTATTGTTAAGAACTGTTTTCATTATTCTGGGTTTTTTTTTTGCCTTTCCAGATGAATTTGAGAATTGCTCTTTCCATGTCTTTGAAGAATTGTGTTGGGATTTGGATGGGTATGAATAGAATCTATAGATTGCCTTAGGTAGGATGGCCATTTTTACTATGTTAATTCTGCCAATCCATGAGCATGGGAGATCTCCCCATTTTCTGAGATCTTCTTCGATTTCTTTCTTGAGAGACTTGAAGTCATTGTCATACAGGTCTTTCACTTGTTTGGTTAGAGTTACCCCAAGATAGTTTATATTATTTGTGGCTATTGTAAAGGGATTGTTTCCCTAATTTCTTTCTTACTACAGAGCAATAGTGATAAAAACTGCATGGTATTGGTACAGAGACAGACAAAGGACTAGAATTGAAGACCCAGAAATAAAACCACACACTTATGGACACTTGGTCTTTGACAAAGAAGCCAAAAATATACAATGGAAAAAAGAAAGCATCTTCAGTAAATGGTGCTGGTCTAACTGGCAGTCTGTATGTAGAAAAATGAAAATAGACCCATATTTGTCACCTTCACAAAGCTCAAGTCCAAGTGGATCAATGATATCAACATAAAACCAGATACACTGAATCTAATAGAAGTGGGAAAGAGCCTTGAACTCATTGGCACAGGGGGGAATTTCCTAAACAGAACTCCAATGGCTCACACTCTAAGATGAACAATTGATAAATGGGACCTCACGACACTGGAAAGCTTCTGTAAGGCAAAGGATATAGTTGACAAGACAAATCGGCAACCTACAGATTGGGAAAAAAATCTTCACTAACCCCACATCCAATAGAAGGCTAATATCCAAAATATATAAAGAACACAAGAAGCTAATCACCCAAACCCCAAACAACCCAATCAAAAAATGGGGTAAAGAACAAAACCGAGATGTCACAACTGAGGAATCTCGAATGGCTGACAAGCACCTAAAGAAATGTTCAAAGTCCTTAGTGATCAGAGAAATGCAAATCAAAACGACCCAGAGATTCCACCTTACACCAATCAGAATGGCTAAGATTAAAACCTTGTGTGACAACACATGTTGGAGAGGATGTGGAGAAAGAGGAACACTCCTCCATTGCTGGTGGGATTGCATACTGGTACAACTACTCTGGAAATCAATCTGGAGGTTCCTTAGAAAATTGAAAATATATCTACCTGAAGACCCAGCTATACCACTCTTGGGAATATACCCAAAGATGCCCCATCATGCCACAGAGGCACATGTTCCATTATGTTCATAGAGGCCTTATTTGTGATAGCCAGAAGCTGGAAACAACCCAGATGTCCCATGACAGAAGAATGGATACAGAAAATGTGGTTCATTTACACAATGGAATAACGCTCAGCTATTAAGATCGAGGACATCCTGAGTTTTACAAGCAAATGGATGGAACTAGAAAATATCAACATGAATGAAGTAACTCAGACCCAAAAGGACATGCATAGTATGTACTCACTAATAAGTGGATGTTAGCCAAAAAGAAAAAAAAAAAGTACAGAATACCCAAGATACAGTCCACAGAACTCAAAAAGTTCAATAAGCTGAAGTACCCAAGTGAGGATGCCTCAGTCCCACTTGGGAGGGAGAAGAAAGCAATCACAAGTGGGGAAGGAGGGAGAGAGGGACCTGGGAGGGAAAGATGAGGGGAGGGGGAGGGAGTAGAAAGGGAGAGGGAAACCTGATCTGATATTGGGTGGGAGAAAAGGACTGAAGCCCTGAGGACCAGCAGAAAGAATAGAAATTGGCAACCTCTTGAGATAGGAGGTTTGGGGGAACCCTCCAGAATGCACCAGAGACCTGGGAGGTGAGAGACTCTCAGGACTCAAAGGGAGGGACCTTAGATGAAATGCCTGACAGTAGGGAGAGGGAACTTATAGAGCCCACCTCCAGCAGGAAGAAGACAGGGCATCAAATGAGGGAAGGAGGGCCATTCCAGTCACAACTCTGACCCATAATTATTGCTGTCTGAAAGAACTACAGGGATGGAAATGGAGAGGAGCCTGAGGAAAAGAAGGTCCAGCGACAGGCTCAAAGTAGAATCCAGCTCAAGGGGAGGTTCCAAGGCATGACACTATTACTGAGGCTATGGAGCGATCACAAAAAGGAACCTAGCATGACCGCACTCTGGAAGACCCAACAAGCAGCTGAAAGAGTCAGATGCAGATATTTGCACCCAACCAGTGGACAGAAGTAGCTGACTCCTGTGGTTGAATTAGGGAAAGGCTGAAAGAAGCTGAGAAGGACAATCCTGTAGGAGGACCAGCAGTCTCAATTAATCTGGACCCCTGAGATCTCTCCAACACTGAACCAACCAGGCAGCATACACCAGCTGATGTGAGGTCCCCAATACACATATAGTAGAGGACTTCCAGGTCTGTGTGATACACCTAACCCTTAAGAGACTGGAGGCTCAGGGAGTTTAGAGGGGGTCGGGAGGAGGTATGGAATATGGAACAGTCGGAGGGTGGAGATAAAATATAGAGTGTATAAAAAAATAATTAATTAAAAAAAAGAGAGAGAGAAAACAGTGTCATGCTGAGAGAACAGTGCCATGTTCTTAAGGCTAAAAAACATGGTCTGGAGGAACAGAAAGCAATCCTGGCAGGAGCATGCTCAACACTGCAGGCTCTTCTACTCTGAAAACCTGGACCACAGGAGGTTAATGTGTCAAAGGCACAGGGGTGTGTGTGGGGGGCTCTACTGTAGCTACCTATGCAGACCCACTAAAGCACTGAAGCTGAGCACTGAGGCCGGCCAGTCCATACTCCACACTATTGTTCATGGTTATGGGAGTCAACATGCAGGCCCACACTGTTCTTTGTTGGGGCAAGATCCCATCCATAAAACTATTTGTGCATCTGGTACATCAAATGGGAGGCAGACTTGATCAGATAGATCTATAGCTGCTGTGAGTTTTAAAAGGGAACAGAGACTTATCTGATAACCTTTCGTGAACAGCCAGGCAGACCCTAAATACACAGCAGCTGCAGGGGGCCAGGCTTAGTGCCCAGATAGATCTCTGAAGAATATAAATGCTGTTCTGAAATAAGACGCCTACATATGGCTTTGGACAAAAGCTGCCGACTAAGAAATCTGCCTGAAATACATCAGGAGAAAAATGGAGGAGAGAAGCCATGAGCGGAATGACTGCTGATAGTTAGTGGAATGACTGCTGATAGTTAAACCAAGAGACTGCTCCCGTCCCTGTAAGTGAACTTTTCATATTGCCACACAGCAGGAGCTATAATTTAGCAGGAAGTTGTTTGGTAGACCTTCCCAATCCCTGGGGAACTGCTCCAAGGCCCCAGGGATGCCTGTGATGCAGAACCACAGAACCCCGTAATCCTCTGCTGGTTTTCTCCCACCATGATAGTCTAATTGTGAATTAAGCACAGTAGGAACTTAACAGCCAATAAAAATAGGAAACCTATACGTAAAATAGGAAAACACTAAAAGTAATAACAGCAAAAATTAAAGGAAAATAGGAAAGAATAGAAGTTACTTAAACTTATGAATTACTTTTGAACATTTTCACTTAGTGTTTTCAGAGAGTAGTAGTCGGGAATGAGACCACTGGCTTAGGGGTTCCTACTGAGAGGCCTGAACCTTTACACTAACTTCAGATAATGTGTGATTTTTCTCTTGTGCCTTCCATGTAAATGTACCATTACGATCTCTACCTCTGTCACATGGGTCCCAGAGTCTTTTCCATTTCTAGTCCACTCAATGATGTCAGGGTACAAAGCAGGCTGGAGACTCACCGTGGAGATGGCATTGACCATGCCATTGGTAATCTGGTCTTGGCGCATGTGTTTCACGACGTCAAACTGGGCTGCTCTCTGTTTAGGAATCACTTGGTCTGCAATCTTCTTCATTTCTGAATTAAACTTTTTAAACAAATCTTCAAAAAGAAGAGATAAGAGCTAGAAGAAAAGTACACAACAATTAAGCTTAGGTCTTAATCAAAGACCTGGTTTTAAAAAAAACAAATTTTAAAACAGAAAACAATATATATTTTTTGTAAAAATTCAACATTTTGAGGAATATATGTCAAACACTGTAGGATGCTGAATGAGGGCAGAGGAGATACTGACAGACGGCTGACTTCTAATTTACAAAGAAAGGCACTGAGACGACAGATTTGAGAACACTGAAGCCAGGATGCTAGCTCTCCTTACTACTGGTAGGAAGCAAGCTGGCACAGCACTGCTCTCCAGCGCCGTCCTCCAGCAGCTTCTGCACTGGCAGGTGCAGTCTTACGCTAACAAGGTGAAGTTTCTGGTTCAGCAGATCACAGGGAAGCACAGTCCCCTGCATTTCTAACAAGTCACCAGAAGCAAGGCCAGCCTGGTCTACTGAGCGAGTTCCAGGACAGCCAGGGCTACAGAGACAACCAAGACTCAAACAAACAAAATGAGGTATGTGTGTTGGTGGGAGTCAGGTCGTGGGGGGTGTGGGGGATCAGTTTCCTACTGAAATCTACATTTAGCTGTATAAGGACAGTACCACCGGCATCAGCTATAAATTCCAACCTATACAACTAATATTTAGATCAGCTGAGATAGCCTTATATGAGCACATCAACAACCAATGAAAATGAAACAAACAAACAAACAAACTAGTACAAAACCCTTAAGGAAAGAAATCATATACAAAGCCTTGTCTGTTTCCTCTCAAATGAGGCTCAAACTCCAGGAACCACCATTTCTGGAGGCACAGGCAGGTGGTACAACAAGAACAGGGGACCATGAAAGACACAGCCCAAGCCCTACAGGTGACTTTAAGGCCAGCTGGGGATTATCTTCTGAGTTTAGAATTCTTTAGTCTTTAACACTCATAAGTTTTATTGTCTTCCCCCCATAGACTGCTCAAGAAACAGTAAGAGGTGCCAGGAGAAAGACATCTTTGTTGGGAGGCAACTGAGCTCCGTCTAGCCCCCTGTATTTTCTTGCATGTGGAGCAATGTGTAAGCAGGAGACCTCCTGCCTAGAACGTCCAGGAGGCAAGAGCAACCTGCAATCAGAGAAGGGCAGAGGTGGAGGAGGGACCCTCCCTTGCCATCCATCCACATGCCTTGCACCTACAAACAAGGAACAGCAGGTTGCCACTGGAGGAAGACCAGCAATGTTCTGGACACTAATGTCAAGGGAAAGGTGCGATGCAGATGCAATGCCTGGAGGGATGGGGTGGGTCCCAAACCCAGCTTCCTTGGGGGAGGAGCAGGAAACCTGCTCAGGCCAAGGCTCACTGCACAGCTACACAGCAGGGGCCTAGGGGTCAGGAAATGGAAAGCTTTTCTTTACAAAACTGGGAACAAGGAAGAACGCTATCTTCATATTTCTACTCAGCCCTACAGTGGAGGAGGCATGCAGTTCAATGGGGCGAAGGGGGAATCATTATCAATAATGGGAAGCTGCTTTACTTGAGGATAGCACATCATGGGCAGAGAAGACCACATGGGACTCCAAAAGAAACTGCATTATGAAGAAGTTGTGAGTTTAGCAAGCTGGCAAGACACAAGTCCAATAAACAGAAAGCAAGTATATTTTAAGTATTGCCAAGAGAAATGACTGGACTCTCAGTAGATGTCCATAGTCATCAAGTATGACAGTTTAGAAGTTAGTTCTCTCTACATTGTCCTACAGATTCAAATGCAGTCTTGATTAAAAGCTGCCAGTCACTTATTTGATTACTTGTATGTTAAGAAAAATGGAGAAGCCAATGTCAAATCTAAGTAAAAAATAGAAACTAAAACACATTTCACCATCTCTGCAACAAACTGGAGAACTAAATAATTTTTCTGCGAACTCCTTTTTAAAAAGCATTTTAGAGGCCGTGTGTGTTGCCACATGATTAATCCTAGCACTGGGGAGGAAGACGCAGTGGATCCCTGCGAGTTCTGTGCCAGATGGGACTACATAGTGAGAATGTCTTTCTTTTTTCTTTTTAAATAATTTTTGCTAGCATTTTTTTCTTACCTTTCACATATAAATTATGTCTCAATAGAATCAAAGAGATGATGATAATGAAAAGTATTATTTTTAAAATTCTAGATAATGAATATATTAGAATAAGAATATTAGATATCATGACTTTCCACATCATAAAAAAATAGTGAAAAATGGAACTGATCATCATCACCCGAGAGAGCCATCAGGAGAAAACCTGGTCCATTTTAAAACGGAAGAACCTGAACTCAGCCATTAGTCTGGACAGCACAAAAGGGAGACACTACCAGGCACATTCCTCCTGACAGGACACAGACCATCACCTATCAAGTTGCCCGGCCAGAAAAAGAAATGTTCAAGAGCATCTATCGAGTCTCTACAAACTCCAAGTTAGGCATGTTCACACATGAAGAAACATATCATCAGGAGGCTGGGTATTGTGGCACATTTCTGCAATCCCAGCACCTGGGAAGGAAGAGGCAGGAAGAGGCTAACCTAGGACATACAGTGAGTTCAACGCCAGTCTGAGCCACAATGAGATCCTGCCACGCCCCACAAACTACCCCAAAATCTCCAAACAGGTCTAAGCGAGGAGCTCAGTGGCTTAGTGTTTGGATTCTCTCCCCACTACAACGAACACATAGTAAGAATATGTAAGGGCTAATTTTAGGTGTCAATTCTCTCAAAGCATTTCTGTAAGAGACTGGCATTGAATCAGTAAACTGAATGAAAAAGGTTGACCTTCATCCTTACTTGATGTGGGCAGGCGTTATCTAACATGGAGGGCCCAAACAGAACAGAAAGCCACCTTTCCTCTTCTCTGCGTTCCCAGTTCCTGTGCTACATGCAGGGCTCTGGCTCCCCAGCTTTGGCTCCTGGATTCGCAGCAGTGGACCCTAGGTTCTCAGGCCTGTGGCTTTAGGCTTTGATATGTGGCAAGGCTTGGCTGTGGTCAGTACTCTGGATATAAGACAGACCACACACTGACTTCTCTGGTTCTCCAGTTTGCACACAGAATATCATAGAATTTCAGTGTATTTAGAACTACATCAGCCATTGCTGTAATTAATTAGTCAATTAACCATTTCTTCCTTCCTCTTTACTGGCTCTATTACTCTTCAGAGCTATCAGCCAAACCTAGAATGTAGGAAACTGCTTAGAACAAAATATTCACTTTTTGAAGCGTGTACACACACACACACACACACACACACACACACTCAATCAAAAGGAACCTAATATACAAATCAACCAACTGCAACAAATGAGAAATAATAAATAGTTCACAGATCCTTAATGATAGTAAGAAATTACTCTTTCAAAAGCCTAGGTCTGAAAAATGATACTTTAAAAAACAGTTCTATCCTTTAGAGATATATCTTATGTCCACATAATGTAATTTTCTATCTGAGATCCTGAAATAATTTGATGACTGTAATCTGCTTGAACAATCTGATTGAGAACTGGGGGGATTGGGGTGCTCCAGAGGATGACGCAAATGGAACAAGATGAACTTCTATAATCACTGACTATATGAGAGCTCATTCTACTCTTTTATATTTATATGTTTGAAGATTTCCATGTTAATATTTTTACTGAAATACTTCTCAAAGATTCTTAGAAATAAGTCTTTTGAAAATCTTATTTGAATTTATGTGTGAGCACACACGACCATGGAAGGCCCTCAGAGGCTTAGTTCCTCTACACCTGGGGTTACAGGTGGTCCTGAAATGCTGAGGAGATGCTGAGAACCAAACTCTGATCCTCCGGAAGGGCAGCAAACACCCGTACCTGCCAAGCCATCTCTCCACCTTCAGAAATGAAAAGGTTTTGCTGTGGTGGTGATGGTGGTGGTGGTTTTGTTTTGTTTTAAAGAGGGTATAAGACTTTCATTAAAGAAAATTAGAACTCTTTAATGGAAGAGAAAGGAAGCCTAAATAAGATTTACGAATAAAGAGACTAATATTTTAAGTTTACTAGTTTTCTCAAAATTTTATCTAATGGAAAATCCTGAGAAAATTTTGTATGAAAATTAGCAGAGTAATTCTATAAGAAAAATCCAAGACCATAAAGGCCAGGCCTTGTGGAAAGGTGAGAGACACATAAGCAAACCGACTAAAGGCCTAGAGCACAGCCTAGAAACAGCCTCTGCACACATTTACAACACAATACCACACAGGTTACCCTTCAATACCACACAGGTTACCCTTCAATACCACACAGGTTACCCATCTGAAAAAATGAAAATGGATCATCATCATCATCATCATCATCATCATCATCGTGATGGTTTGTATGTGCTTGGCCTAGGGAGTGGCACTATTAGAAGGCATGGCCTTGTTAGAGTAGGTGTGGCCTCCTTGGAGTAGGTTTGTCACTGTGGGTGTGGGTTTTAAGACCCTCATCCTAGCTGCCTGGAAGTCATATTAGCAGCCTTCAGATGAAGATGTAGAACTCTCAGCCTCCTGCACCATGCCTGCCTGGATGCTACCATGCTCCCAACTTGATAATAATGAACACTGAACCTCTGAACCTGTAAGCCAACCCTAATTAAATGCTGTCATTATAAGACTTGTATTGGTCATGGTGTCTGTTCGCAGAAGTAAAACCCTAACTAAGACAATCATCATCATCACCATCACCGTCATCGTCGTCTTCACCCTCCGCCTCCTTTCTTCTTTTTGAAGCAGGGTGTCACACCTGGCTGGCTTCTAATCTTGCTCTATATATAGTATATATGAGTTTGAACTCTAAAAAGTTTATTTTACTTTTATTTTGTCTGCATGTGTGTCTGTGTACTACATGAGTGTCTGGTGCCCACTGAAGCCAGAAGAGAGTTTTGGAAACCCTGGGACTGGATTTACAGACAGTTGTGAGTCATGCCATGGAAGCTGGGGATCAAATCTCTGTTCTCTGGAAGAGTGGGTAATGCTCTTAACCTCTGAACCACCTTTCCAGCCCCTGACCTTGAACTTCTGACCCTCTTGTCTCCACCTCCCAAGGTTATAGGCAATGCACCACTACACTGTGTTATTGTGGTCCTGGGACTGAACCCAGGACTATAAGTGTGCTACGCAGACACTCTACCAACTAAGGTAAATTCCCAGCCCTGAACTGGGGTAATTTTCACCATACAGAATTGTGTGAAGAACAAATGCCAAAGATGTTTATTTCACAAACAAAACCCACAAAATACTAAAAAGCAGAGTGAACAAGGCTGACCACAAATTCGTACATGCCAAAAGGTATCAGGAAGTTAAAAAAAAAAAAAAAATACATGCAGGCCTTTAATCCAAGGACTCAGGAGGAGGATGCAGGCAGATCTCTGAGTTCTGAGTTTGAGTCCCACCTGGTCTACAGAGTGAGTTTCAGGACAGCTGAGGCTTCACAGAGAAACCCTGTCTCAAAAAACAACAAAACAAAACAAAAAACAAAAAACAAAAAGCTCAAAAATAAACAAAACCTACATTGCAATGAAATGTTTTAAACTCTGCAATCAGGGCCAGAGGCACGACCCAACAGCTAAGAGCAGTGTGCTGCCCTTCCAGGGGACCCGAGTCCCAGCACCCAGAGCCAGCAGCTCACACTGCCCTGGAACTCCAGCTTCAGGGAATCTAGTGTGTGCAGCCTCCATGTGCATCTGTGCTTATGTGTGCATGCTCACATACATATGCAAACTTAAAGATCACAGAAACAACCCTTGAAAACAAAAGAACCACTGTAATAAATCAAGCAATAATAAAGGGAAATATCTCTAAGAGCAGAGAGAGGAGAGATGAGCATTAGGTAACGTAATGGTGCTGGCGACAGGCTAAGCTAAGGAAGCTTTCAGTGTTCATTTTATCTGTATTCTTCATAATATCTATGTGTATATCCTTAATTATTGCTAAGCATTACATTAAAATACATGCTATGAAATGACAAAGTTCACATACTTTGGTTCTGAAAACCAAGAAAATGGCTAGAACAGGGAGTATTAAAACCATGTAAGCTGGTTGTTTCAGAACTAGAGGGTAAGCAGCACCTTACAGACAGACTTGCCTACAGAGAGAGATCACGTCTGAACAAGGCATCGTCACCTTTGAAGGCACTGGCAAGCAAAACCTGGCTACATCTCTTGTTTAAGACTTTTGACCTAGCCACACTGTGAAGATGAGGAGCTAAACTGCAGAGACTCCCCCCCTCCCACCCAGGACTCACTCACTTCTCCTCTTGGTTTTACTGGACAAAGAACCAGAGAAAACTCAATTCCAGGTAATAAATATAAACAGCTGGAGAGTAAGAGCGAGTCCTGGACAGGGGAGCCACAAGGAGCAACTGCAAATTATAGAAATAAGCTTTGCCCTGAACTATAAAAACTGTGTGTGGTATAGGGCATGTACCCCTGGCACCTACTTATGGACAGGGCTTGTGAGCATTTTGATACAGTGTACCTTGTGTGTCTAGGCCTTAAGTCATAGAGTTTCAGTCTTGCCCATGAGAACATGGACTCTTAGACTGTGGGGCCACAAGAAAGTCACAGCCCTGAGAGGTCACATCCCCACTGGGACTTGCCCTTCAGCATTCCCTCTAGTCATCTACTAGATGACCAATGGCTGTCCTCTGCCAGCAGCACATGACACAGGCATAAAGCCCAGTTCCACCTGAATGCCTCACATACAAACTGTGAGGTCTAAGAAAACAGAGCCGCTGCTTAGGGCAAACAACAGAGAACAAAGCTATCGGAATCCAAAATTCACAGACAGAAAGACTAGGTAGCTATTACACTAGGGAAGAGAGCTGGCATACTTCTTCAGTAATAAATCTGTATTTACAATTATATTCCCATTTTCCATGTAAGCTTTCCTTTTATTAACAGAAGAAAAAAAGTTCAACAGATCTGTTTGTGACTTAGGTAAATTAGCAAAACATTTCAATGGCTCACTTAAAGAAGAATTCTGAGATTCACTGAAAACATTTAAGCTGAAGTTTCACTGAATCCCACCCGACCATACTCCTGCGTGCTTATAACAGGCAAGCAGACTTGTGGCTCTGAATGAAGAGTTAATCCAAACAACCAAGTCTTCCTTAACTGCAAGACAACTTTCCTAAGTTGGAGCATTTTAAATGCTGTCCCTCTTAAGTTGGACACATCCATCTACTTTTCCACTAAAGCCAAGCCTGCAGATCAGGAAGCCAGGGTCCTGGACTTGCATTTACAAAAGTGTTCTAAAAGAAAACTTCCTCCCTGAGCACTTAATCCTTTCTTACAGTCAGGCCCAGCAGCTTCACTCATGGGAAGAAAGAACGTGGGAGTGGAAGCAGGTGCAGGGGGTGAGGGGCGAGAGAGAGAAGCGGCTCCAGCCACTTCCTGTGGGCAGTGCAACGGAACCTGCATAAGCATCCTGAACAGAATCGAGTGCCCTTAACCAGACCGCAGAGGCCCAGCGCTCCTTTTAATTAGCCCCTTACACTTAGCTGCTTTTGTCTCAAATTATGAAAAAGTGTTTTGGGATCCCAGCTGAATCTTTTGTGGCCTCCTGATTCAAACACAAGAAAATGTCCCCAGTGCTAAACACTAATGAATAGGAACCTATATTCAACAAAACTGTTACAGGAATACATTTCTCCTCCCCCTAAAGTTTCAACTCTAGAGAAATAATGCTGTCTAGTTACCAGAGCAAGGAGAGGCTGCAGGGCTAAGCCGTACAATGAAGCACAAGATATGGGTCGGAAGTAAAAGGAGCACAAGGGTAGAAAGCTGCACTAACATTCAACACTCCTCACTGAGGCCTTTCCTCCTGCTGAAGGCAGACGCACCATTGAGAAAATCATATTTAAGGGAAAACTGCTGACAGCTCATCAATTGATTTTCAATGAAAATGCTAAAAAAAAATTAATAAAGAAGTTAAGCCGTTGAAATACAGTTTCACCAATTAGCTTAATGTCAGAGAATTCTAATTAGGCGCCTTGAGATTGCTATTTAGTGTTTAAGCCTTCAGAGTGCCAAATTCTCCTTTTCACACAAACTGGTTGCAAAATTAAAGACATTAGGCAGCCTTAATTACATTATCAGAACAGCTGGGATTAGGCAATCTCTGAAGTCAGGATGGCATTCTTTTGTCCCTGGATGGAAATCCCCGGCTTTCCAGGGTGCTGGATTTTGGTGCTATTCCATATCTCTCCCATACAAAGCAAGCTGCCTTAGAAACAAAAAATTTGCAGACAAAGAACGGAGTAACGCACAACAAATAATGAACACATTACCAAAAAAGAAAAGGTAGGTGCAAAGATTAAGCCTGAAATCAGTAGGTTTTGCTAACACCTACTGGCAGCCGGCCTGGCAACCCTCTGGTGACAGTCAGACTGAGGGAAAGCTCACTGGGCCGGTGGAGACAACTCTGTTATCTAAAGCTGAAGCCCATTTCCTGGCCTCATCCCACGGGTGGGCACCAGCAGCTATTGTTTTACACATTCTTGCCAGCACAATACCTGCTCTGTGCTTACACTGTTCACTAAGCTATGTTTTCTTGCTCGTGGGAGTCCTCTTTCTAACTCTAATTTCTTAAGCAACAGGATACCCTCTCTAGCCGCCTCCTTACTCCCTTCTGAATTCCTCAAAACAACCCATTTTTTAAGGACTCACTATGCAGCTTGGTTTTTTAAATAGAAAGATGGTGGAAATGAGGATTAGTAGCAGGAATACCACGAATCCCTTCAGAGTGAGTAGTTGCTTTGCTAACCTTTAACCAAACAGCTTCCCCAATTCCCAACTCTTCCCAAACAGCTTCCCCAATTCCCAACTCTTCCCAAACCCCAACTGTTCTAACTCCTGAATTCTAATTGTCAAATGTAGTCGTGGGGCTAGAAAGATGGCTTAGTGGGTAAAGGCACTTGCTGCCAAGCCTGATCAATTCCCAGGACCAACATCTCTCTCTCTCTCTCTCTCTCTCTCTCTCTCTCTCTCTCTCAATGTAGTAAAGAAATCAATCTTAGCTGTGGAATGTGCTTTCCTCCCAGCTGGCAATCCGTCCTCTGGATCACTGCTCTCACCTCCCTGGCCAGCCCATTCTTGGCTTGCTTGTCCCCAAACCTGTTCTCTGCAATTGAAAATCCAGTTCATATCACATGTATAGTGAAATCCAAACAAGTGGACTCTAGCAAGCCCATCTCTGCCCAGCTGATCAGTTCACACTGCTTTACTAGATGAGCTGGGACTGAAGAGATGGTTCAGAGGTGGAGACTTTGCTGCTCTTGCAGAGAACAGTTGGATTCTCAGCACTCACATAGGGCAGCTCACAACCACCTGGGACTCCAGGAGACTTGAGGCTTTGTGCCCCTGTGGGCACCTGAATGTACACATGAGTGTGAGCAGGTTCTCTGTCTCTGTCTCTGTCTCTGTCTCTCTCTCTCTCTCTCTCTCTCTCTCTCACACACACACACACACACACACACACACACACACACACACACCTCCTCCATCTGTCCGTCTATCTTCCTCCTGTATACCCAGCACCTAGGAGTAAGCCTGGAACATGAAGGTGTCTAAGAAACATTTGTTAATTGAGTAAATTATATTACCTAAAGCCACACTTCGTTTCCAACATTACAGGGAACAGGGGTAAACATCTCAACAAAAGATATAACAACACATTACAGGAATATTTAGAACACAGACTTTTCACAGTGAGAAAAAAAGACTAAGTAACTCATGAAAAATTATACTTCAAACTACACACAGATACTATTAGACTGGGATGTGTTCATATCTAAAATGACAACAAAACTAATTTCATCAAAGAAAATAAAATTCTTCATGGAAACCATGAAAGCACCTGTCCTGCCAATTCCAGCCGCTTGTTGCCGTAATAGTCTCTGTCGTCGACCTTGTTATCTCCTTGGGCCAAGATCACCCTTCGCACCATTACTGCAGTGTAGATACACTTAGCTCGGAAATTGAATTCCTTCACCTGAAAATCAGAAATCAGAGAAACATTTTGAGATGATGTATCCTAAATTAAGGTGCCTTAAAAGAGTCAATGTTAGTACATTCCAATAAGAAAGCAACGAACTGTTATAATGCTCACCACTTTAGGAAATCCAGCTAGTTTAAACTTCCCAAGAGGTATATGGACCTTCCATCTGCGCATTTACTGCCTGAGCTAGTTTTCCTTCAAAGATGATATGGTACAGTAACTGCTTCATTTCCCATGTCCTCGATGCTACTCAGCCACTGCCCACTGAGGACTGCTGGCCACTGCCCATTGAGGACTGCTGGCCACTGCCCACTGAGACTGCCAGCCAGTGCTCACTGAGGACTGCTGGCCACTGCCCTCTGTGGAAGCCAGCCACTGTCCTCTGTGGACTGCCGGCCACTGCCATCTGTGGAAGCCAGTCACTGCCCACTGTGGACTGGCCTGTGGTGAGTCTGACTGAGCTATAGCAGAAATGATGCCACCCCAGGTCTAAACTGACCCTTAAGTACACTGCACTTTCAGTACCTGTCACAAGCCCTGAGTCTTCAGAGGGCAAGCCCAGGACACTGTGGAAAAGTGGTGCATTCTGCTATGAGTGAGGAGGTGGGGTGAAAACTATCACAGGACGCCACTCCCTGCTACCATCAGCACCTTCATGACAGGCCCACGACAAAAATCCCTCTCTTTGGATGAAGGATAGTGAACACAGACCAAAGATACAACACAGTCACACTCGGCCACTGAGGTTTGAAGCTCTTTGTTATGCAGTGATAATAAATAATTTATATTCTCAGTATTGACAAAACTGCTGCATTTTATTTTCCTGATCTTAATGTTGGGTAAGTTGCATTGATCATCTAACTCTTCTGGCTGTTTAATAACTGATAATGATTGTTTTGCTTATCAATGAGAAAAATAAAGATTTTATTAATCATATTTTTAATCTTCAACAGAGCCCAGTTCACACTCCCCTTTCACATACATAAATACTAGTGGACTTAGAGGCAAAAGTAAACATAAATATCCATAGCAACCATTTCTGCTGTGCTGTGTAACTCATTTTACCCACCTCCCCTTTTAACTACTATATGCTAGAAACCTAACGCTAGACTTGAACTGAAATCCCTTCTGAGCACAGGGCTAATGTCATAATCACATGGGAAGCAGGATTGCTAAACTCTAATGGTTGACATGACTTGTGGACGACCAACAGCAGTTGAGACATTCCTTGGGGGACGGGAACACAAATGACCTGAAGTGAGTAAGCTCTAAAATGAGCACGGCATGCTGCAACCAATGTCAACAGAACCCTGGGACCTTTTGGATCTCACCGCTCTTACTGGTGAAGGCTTTCAAATCTGTGTATGTGTCACAGGCATCTGGGTCTTGGGAAAATATATATGGCAAGCCTGAGGCTCACACTGGAGTTTCTAACTCCTGGGCCTAGGGCAGAGTTTCACTATTGCTAGCTGATTCCCAGGCAGTTGTCCAGGGGGCGCTCTTGAGCCTGGGTCTTAAGGAACAACAAATAGTATTGCTATACCTTACGTTCCTTTATTGCTTCCAAAGTTTTAACTTGGATTTAAAAACAAAAACAAGCTGGGCGTGGTGGCGCACACCTTTAATCCCAGCACTTGGGAGGCAGAGGCAGGCGGATTTCTGAGTTCGAGGCCAGCCTGGTCTACAAAGTGAGTTCCAGGACAGCCAGGGCTACACAGAGAAACCCTGTCTCGAAAAAACAAAACAAAAACAAAAACAAAAACCTGTCTTAAAATATTTGAAAACTGTTAAGTCTTTTCCTAATTCATCTATTCTTTAATGAAAGATGTATAGCCCACATTTCAAAATAGTACTTCAGTCTTTACAAAAGAGCAAAGGAGTTGTTCTTTATGAGCAAAATTTAGCAAAGGTCTGCACAGCCAGCAGTGTCAAGAAGGCCTCTTCTGCATTACAGTATTAAGGTAAACTAGGCTCCTACACCATCTTGGAAAACAAGAGCTCTCTGCATAGCCTGCATCCCTGAGTAATCGCAAGAGACTTGGGAGGAAATCGTTTTACTTCATTATACTAATAAAGAAACTTAAGTTCAGAGAAATTCAAATTAGTGCAAGGAAAACCAGGAGTTCAAAACCAGGATCTGAACAACCATATCTCAGCTCCAAAGCTCTTACTGCCTGTTCCCATTACCCACTTTTGTTGTTTTGAATTTTAAACCCTTTTTAATCATCCAAAAGAGCTAAAAATTCAGTTCAGTTATAGCTTCAATAACAACTTTCTAATTCTCCGAATGAAATCAGTCATATACCAGAAGCCAGTGAAGATGTATGTATTGTTTGCTCCAAGTGTTCTAAGGGGTTAGATAACGGAAGCTGACTGCCACCACAGACCCGTCCACTTCCACTGATTCCCCGAAGGCTGCAACCCTGAATGAGCTCATCCATGATGGAACAGTGGGTAGCTCTGACTTAGCAAAAGGAACACACACATTCAATTCGGGAAAGGCTGCGCCTGGCAATGCACCACATGCCACACGGTTGATGGGTTAACAGGACATAAACAGGACCTACTTCACAGCCAGCAGACAGACGCCAGCCTTTTCTCTGTACACTCCCCAGTCAGGTAACAAAGCAAAGCATCCAGCTAACCTGGATGAACTTCCTTGTAGGTGATGGAAGCTGGACAATGGAATTCCAGGGGCTGGGGATGATCTCAGCCAACGAGCCTCTTAAAAAGGGATGCAGCCAATACTGACTGCAACCTGCTGCTGATGGGGGTTAAGTTCCAGTGGGACAGTCCACTCCTCTTTAGAATACACTCCAAGCAGCATAACCCATTACTCGGGAGTCTAGAAGGAATTAACGAGTCTTACAAGCACCACTCATAGCTGGTAATACTCACTGGGACGTGGGTCAGAATGGTAGAAGCCAGGAGTTCTCTTGCTTCTTCTATTTTGGTTTTCTTTGGTCCACCTCCCCACATTCTTTGTCTTCTTACTTTATTCCCTATATACTTCAATGCCTATAAAAAATAAAGTAATGCTTGAATTAAATTACTGGAGATCACTTATCAGTGCTGACCTGCTATTACAAGCAAAAAAAAAAAAAAAAAAAAGGACCCTGGTTACATAGATTGCTGCATTGGTTGGGAACAAAGACTGGACATCATGAATCAATAACAAAATAACAGCGCCCACTGCCTACCTTATGCCTGGTTCCCTTTTGATTTCTAAATTGTCTTGTTTCTATAAAATTGATACATAATTGTTTGTAGGGAATTGAGAAACCACATATGTGTTTGTGTGTATGTGTCCAAGCAGCCATCAACTCTTCACTCAGAATGTCACTGCGGAATGCAGAGTTTCCCATAAAGAAAACAAACCACGTGAAGACTGCTATGATAGGAGCTAAAAAGAAAACAAAACCTAAATAAATCCAAGATTAAGACGCTGGCATAAACTAGATGGCTTAATAATGTTTAAACGTGACTTACAGTTTAAAGTCTTTCTCAAATAACCAATAAATTCATAATAGATCATTTTATTCCTAGCAGGTTTTAAAAAGCCCAAAACTAGGTGATTCTAAAGTCCTAGGATCTATAATTTGCATAGCTATGGAAAGGACTTAGCTAGCTGAAACAACCCAGATTTCAACTATAAGCCTACAGTAGCTGGATACTGATATCAGTCTTTTCATCTTAACCCTTGGGTGGCAGAGGCAGGTGGATCTCTGTGAGTTCAAGGCCAGCCAGGGATACACAGAGACCCTGTATCAACAAAACAAAACAAAACAAAAAACCCAAATAAACAAAACCCCCTCAGTGGTGAAAATGGTGTAATGATGGCATAGAGATTGAAAAACTGAAGCAAATCACAAGTCCAAAAAGAACTTACACTGAGTGGTCAACTGACTCTTGACACAAGCCACAAAACAAGAAACTGTCCTTTCAAAAACCGGTGGGGTAAGCCGGGCGTGGTGGCGCACGCCTTTAATCCCAGCACTCGGGAGGCAGAGGCAGGCGGATTTCTGAGTTCAAGGCCAGCCTGGTCTACAAAGTGAGTTCCAGGACAGCCAGGGCTACACAGAGAAACCCTGTCTCGAAAAACCAAAAAAAACAAAAACAAAAAAACCGGTGGGGAGACACGGCCAGGTACCAAACATGGGACAAGGAGCCTGGCCTCCAGTTCATACCAAAAGGAAAAAATGATCTGAGATGAGACTTTTGACCTGCTTGGAGGTGGTGCATGCAGATCTCTGCATTCGAGGCCAGCCTGGTCTGCAGAATGAGTTCCAAAACAGCCTGTGCTACCAAGTATTGAAAAACAAAAATGAAATACAACAAAAAAAGATTTTAGAGCTAACATAGAAACTAAAACGATATGGTTTCTAGAAAGACACAGACAATATCCTAATGTAGAGTAGGCAAGAATATTTTAAAATGGGATATAGAGTAATAATTGTAAAGACAAACAGAAAGGTTTTTGAAAATTTGGTTTTTTCCCCCCCGAAGTTAAACAACACTCAAAGAAAAAGAGCAGAAAAGCAATGAAGTGGGCGAGTGTAACAGGTGAGTGTTCACCATGTAAAGCTAGACACAAAATCTCTAGCCAGACTGCTGCTGCTGCTGCTGCTGCTGTTTGGTCTTCTTTGGTTTTTGGAGACGGGGTTTCTCTGTGTAACTGCCCTAGCTGTCTTGGAATTCCCTCTGTAGACCAGGCTGGCCTTAATCTCACAGAGATCCATCTGCCTCTGCCTCCAGAGTGCTTCGACCACTGTCTGGCTCAGACTTCATTTTAAAAAGTTCCTGAAATTCATTAAGAAAAAGATCAACAGCTTAATGAAGGTAGGGAACAAATGAATCTCACAGACAGGATCCAGGACCGATTCACACATGAAAAAGTGCTCTAATAGTTTGCCATGAGAGAAATGATTAGGGTTGCAATAAGGTAATTGTGCACCCCTGCTAGAACGTCTAAAATAAAAAAGACAGAACACCAAACACTATGAGAGCAAGAAGCAACCACACTTGAACACTGCAGCCAGTACTACAAAATGGAATGGGTGTCTGCGGACTGGAAAAGTTTGGTAGTTTTGACTTCACACGCTGTTCTCAGGCCCAGTAATTCTACTCCTAAGTATTTACACAAAAGAAATGAAAATGTATCTATACAAAGATTTGCTAATAGTAGCACTGTTCATAAAAGCAAAAAGATCCAAATGAGTCTCAACCCAGAAAGGGGAAGCCTGCTGCCCTCATCCGAGGGGACAAAGGGACACAGTCCATGGGTAGACAACATGAAAAGGCCAGCCAACCACAACCAACAACCCTTGGGAGAGTTTCACACAGGATGCTCATCAACCGCCAGACACAGGTATACGACCTGACTCTACATAACATTCTGGAACAACAAGAGAAGGTAAAGCCATCATAATGTCAGGAGGGTCAGAGGGTGGAAGTGGGGGTCAGAGGGTGGAGTGGAACACAGAAGAGACTCATGGGATGGTAATGGAGATACTGTACACTTTGTAAAGTTACAGTTACAATTACAGTTACATGCCTAGATAGAGGCTAACCTGGTGGGAAGCACTTCCTGGTGACATCTTAGAAAGCAGCAACAAAAACTGACTGAAGCAAGCCCCGTACAGAGATAGCTTGGTGCTCTCTCAAGAGACATGTCCTCATAAAACTTTTCCCCTTGGGAAAGGGCACAAAACACGAGTCCTCATTTCTTTGAGGCAAAAAATGAGAGAGACAGAAAGGAGAGGGGAATCCCTTCTGATGTAGCTTTTTTTTTTTTTAAGACAGGGTTTCTCTGCATAGCCCAGGCTGTCCTGGTACTCTCTATAGACCAGGCTAGCCTTGAACTCAGAAGTCCGCCTGCCTCTGCCTCCCAAGTGCTGGGATTAAAGGCGTGTGCCACCACTGCCTGGCCCGATGTAGCTTACATGCCATCCCTTTCCTGGGTACCTGTATTGGCTAGTTTTGTGTCAACTTGACACAAGCTGGAGTTATCACAGAGAAAGGAGTTTCAGTTGAGGAAATGCCTCCATGAGATCCAGCTGTAAGGCATTTTCTCAATTAGTGATCAAGTGGGGAGGGCCCCTTGTGGGTGGTACCATCTCTGGGCTGCTAGTCTTGGGTTCTATAAAAAAAGCAAACTGAGCAAGTCGGGGAAAGCAAGCCAGTAAAGAACATCACCCCATGGCCTATGCATCAGCTCTTGCTCCCTGACCTGCTTGAGTTCCAGTCCTGACTTCTTTCAGTGATGAACAGCAATGTGGAAGTGTAAGCCAAATAAACCCTTTCCTCTCCAACTTGCTTCCTGGTCATGATGTTTTGTCCAGGAACAGAAACCCTGACTAAGACAGTACCCAACCATGTCATTTTCTCACAGTGAGGGCTGTAGGAAGGACCAACATACTCAGGTAGACCAACGTATTATCCCTAGCAAAAGCAAAGAGAGCCTTTCCTATATACCAGATTCCTGGACAACGCTGAAAGACATATAAGCATCACAGAGCTAAGGCTTCAGAACAGACAAAATGGTGCAGGCTAAAAATAGGCATAAAACCAAAACGCCCTTCATTTGAAGCAATCCACAGAAGCAGCACAGCTTCCAAAGGCTAATTATGGTATAACAGTTTTCTCCAAGGGAAACATTCCATCCTGCAGGACTCAAGATAGCTTCAGGAAGTCCCTAAAACTGACCAGATGCACTATGCCCTTCTCCGCCAGAGTAAGCAATTCAAGATGAGAGTTCACCTCTTAGGTCAGACTCTAAAAACCAGCTGCCTGGAAAAAGCAGAAACCAGCTGAGCTGCCTGGAAGAGACACTCTCCAAACTGTTGAGTTTCCTGCAAGATATGCAATGAAATTCCCAGCTTCCCAGCTTTTGTGAGATTCACCCACGACGATGGGGTGGATTTTGGTGAGGCAGCTGTCTTTGAGTCATTTCTGCTACTGTAAGCAACCCTCTTATCCATTCTCTTCCAATAAAATTCACTGGTTCACCAAGTTTGACTTTGGTGCTATCCATCCTTTGGCCTGCTGTGAGATCCTTATCCGGGGTGAGCAGACACATGTGTTATGTCTCTCAGGAGAAGTTCTGTCACACACCACCACTCCACAATGATGCACACTTGCTTTGTCCTCATTCCTGATACTTTATGTTCAGTGTACTTACCATTTGGTTATTATTAACCCATCACGCAGACTGTAAACACTTACAAATTCACACTTTCTGTTCAGGGAAACAAATCATTTGTTCTTCTTATGTTAACTAATTCTATCTTCCTTCCATCTTTTCTCTGAACCAATCTAATGGAGTTAGCTGGAAAGTTTCTGTTGGTGTCTACTGACAAGTGTGAATGTGAGTTTCTAACACATTGTGTAGCCCTTGCTTCAGTTCTGTAATGCTGAGGGCTATCTGACCAACAAGGTTAAACTGTATAGTGGAGCTCTGCAGAGCCCTCTGCCATCAGGACACTCTTCGGTCGCAGCCAGAGCAGCACATCTCCCAGAGCTGTTCCTGTTCAAATGACGGGTGTTCAGTTTCTGCACATTTTTTACTATTTCCTGTCCATGTTCTTAGATACTGGACATGATTCCCTAACTTTTTATTGACAACTCCTGCCTATCAAATATTTCACCTACAAAAAAGGCCAAAAGTAGGACCCCTAAGCCAAATAATGCTTCCTGATGTTGCTTGCCAATTATTTGAATCAATTATCCATTAACCATAGAGAAAGAGGAAAGTAGCAAAGAGCAGTCTATAGTAACCTGTGCTTTGGATTATGCATGCTTAAGTATGATATTAAGCTTCCTAAGAGTGTGACTTAATCTAAAAACCATCAAGACTGACTTGATTTCAAAACATACATACATTCATCCTGGGGGGGGGGAATCAAAAGAAAAACACCCAGGATTTATATTTTCCTGTATCTCACACGCTAGACAATGTGCATACAGACACATTCAAACCACATATTGTAGTTCTACAGAGGCACATCCCTGGCTCCCTGAGGGCACGGGATTGCCACATGGACTTAGTGTACCAACACATTATGAAAAAAAGCCCAAGTTCTGGGACTCCCACACATGAGAAAAGTATAACATTTTTAAGAAGTATAATGTTTTAAAGTATGTCTATACACATGGGTCCCCTAACATCATCTTAGAGAAGTATAATGTTTTAAAGTATGTCTATACATATGGATTTCCCTAACATCATCTTAGAGTCTTGACCTCAGATTCCAAGGATCTCACCAGGCATATCTGAGGTCAGTGAAGACCCTGAGGTAATAGAAGAAACTATTCTTGAAGCTTTCTCGATCTTACAGCAATTAGGAAATCAGAAAATAGGATAGAGACTGAACAGATACAACTGAAAGTTGGGAATGAAATGGGTATTAATGCTAAGGACACAGCTCATTGGCAGAGTGCCTGCTTAGCAGCTACAAAGCCCTGGTTTTGGTCCCTGTAGTATTACGTGAGAAATGTCTCCCCTCACAAATCTGAACATATGGTCCCCAGTTGGTGGTTATGGAAGCCTCAAGAAGTCCAGCTACGTTAGAGGAAGTATGTCACTGGGAGCGAGGGGAGGATGTGACGGTGGCCTTGCCCCAATTCCTGCTCTCTTGCCACTTCCTTTCTGTGGATACAAATGTGACCAGCCAGCTTCCTGCTCCTGCTTCCTGCTCCACACCTTCACTGTCAGACTCTACCTCTCTGGAACTCCAATCAAAACGAAATCTTTGTGCTGTTTTTGGACATGGTGTTTAATCATGGCAACACGCCCCAACAGCACCATCAAAAAGATAGTAGAGAGAAAATGGAACAGGCAAATCTAGATTAGCACTACCAGAGTCTTAAAAGTGTACCATTCCCTGGAATGAACAGGGAAAATGTTGCTTGTTACTGAAGCACGCAAGAAGCCTCCTGCCCGTGTAGGCTGACGATGCGCAGCGTGCAGGCCAACTCATTCCTCCAGTTTACAGAGCGAGTCAAAAGACCGTCTGTGTTGCTCTTCTCCTCGGCAGCCTTCCCAACTCCACACCTCCAACGCCTCTGCAGTGGCCGCTTACTGAGATGAACACCCCTGCGGTTGTCTCAATCCACAGCAAAGGACACCAAGAAAGGACACACCTGCATCTGGGTGAAGATCTGAGCTTTCTGGCACTCCTCCAAGCTGGGCCCAAATGCAGCCATCACGTGCTCCTCTGTTCCAATCATCTGCACGATTTCCTGGTCACTCTCCACACCCATGGCCTAGGAAGGGAAGAAAAGATGGCAGAGTGTTGGCTTTGTGTCTCCTCACTGACATTTGCTTATGCTAATCTGCCATTGTCTGTGGGTATTACTTCTAAGCAAGAGCCAGCTCTTCCCTCAGAAACGGTGCCATCTGGCATCGGCAGCCACAGCCCAGGCTGCACGAGAACCTGAAACAGAAACTGCCATTCGGAAGAGGAAGGCAAACATCCTCACACATTTTTCTGCATGTGTACAGCCCTCTCAATTTTTTGAAATATTCTAAGAGTTTCACCATGAAGAAATGAGACCAGGAAGTTGAGTGGAGAGGCCTGGTTATGGCAAGAGCAAATAAAAGCAAGACCCCCAAGGGTAGTGGATCAGAACACTGCTGAACCTGAGTGTGACCCCGAACCTGAGTGTGACCCCGACTAATTTTGCTAGGTCATCTCTTTCTGAAAACATCAAGTCATTCAGAGTCACACAGAAAGAATTTTCCTAAAGGATGTCTTAGTTCCGTCTTCTAGAGACACCATATACTATGCAAACATTAAGAGACATTTAAAACCTAGAACATACGTCGCCGACCTAAGAAACCCTCTGAACTGTTCCTAAGTGGCAGTGGCTGTATACCTCTGTAGGTCCCGAGAGGTCCTAGGCCCAGTGATGTCTTCAGACACATATCTGGAATGCTGCCACGTGGAGACACAGCGTAAGCCCGCTAACCTCTCTAGATGCTGTAATGACCTGTTTCTTAGAAGTCAGGGGAAAGTCAAGTTTGCATCAAAATGTCTTCTTTCAGCTTTGAGAGGAGACTGAACAAGAGGCTGACTGTCCAGTCAAGCTTGTTTTCTCAGTCCTCTTCCACACAAAAGAGAAGGAAGCTGAGTCCCCAGGCCCAATGCAGACCTCCAAGGGCACTGTCCTATAAACCAGTGAGAGGGCAGGCATCTGTCTGGAAGCTGTGACTCCTTAGTCTCCCTGAGACCGTGCCAATTCTAACACCATCGTGTACTTCCTTCCATCACGGTAGAGGCAGCAGCAGGGGCACTCTTCTAGCTCAAGGTTCTATGATCACACATTTAACCTGGAACATTCTCAAGACCTGGGGATGAGGCTAAGTCAGCTGATAGGTCCCTTCTGTACCAACTGAGGGGAGTTTGAAAATGTCCCCACGGCCCCTAGCACCAACTCCTCTGATCACAGAGTTCGTTTGGTGACTCCCCTCTGTGGGAAGAAGTGACTCGGCTTTGGAGGTTTTACAGGCTCTGTAGCTTCCTGCTTGTTCTTGCTGCCAAATCATGAGGGTACACATGAAGAATGTGAGGAGGTTCAGAGGTTAGGAAAAACAACAAAAAACAAAATAAAAAACCCTTCTTCCCATGTTGGTTGTGGCCACTGCCTTGCTCTAACTCAGCAAGAGGACAACAGTTAGATCGACAGACTGATAGCAGAAAGACAGTGTACCAGAACCACCCAGCCAAGTAACCCCCACACTGCTGACCAACAAAGCAAGGATGTGCTTTGTAGTTATTTCTGAGTTGGCATATCTCCTCCTAAAACAAAGAGAGAGGCTGACAAAACCATGAAATTAAAGAAACTTCAGGGACTCAGAAAGCTGATGAAGCTTATAAGACTCAGAAAATTTTAGGACTTGGCCAGGTGTGTGGTCGCACACGTCTCTAATCCCAGCACTCAAATGGCAGAGGCAGGCAGATCTCTTGAGTTCCAGGCTGGCCTGATCTACACAGTGAGTTCTAGATGAGCCAGGGCCAAATAGTAAAAAAAAAAAAAAAAAAAAAGCAAAACAAAAATGTAGAAACTCAGGAGGTCCTTCTCCAGTTACATAACTCTGAACAAACTGCTGGGGGGAGCAGACCCTTTGCTGAAAATGCCTGCAGGCTAAACAGGGAGCTCCAAGAACTCGGCTCTTGTGAGCTGTCACCTAGACTGGCACAGCTCTTTTGGCTATGCAGCCGCCTTGAGTCAGGCATGCTCCTGTAAGGAGCCCCAAGAAATTCGCTGGTTCAGCAAGCTAAACTAAGATGGAACCGTGTCGTTGGCCAGATGTTACTTATCTGAGGTTTCTCCATGCTTGTCCATGTCTTCCCAGGAAAAGCAACACAACAGAGTGGCAACTCAGACACAGCTCAGAGAGCACATGTAAAGCGGTAGCAATTAAATCCCCTAGTTGAACATATGATTTTATTTGAGACAAACTAGGCTTGGACTTAATCCTCCTGCCTCAGCTTCCCGAGTGCTAGGATTATAGGCACGCACTCCCACAAGTGGCTTCACACTTTTCCTTTACAAATAAATTCTCAAGACCCAGATTTATTAATTTCTATAGTCCTTCTATCTCTAACATGATAAGAAGCATTTATTCAAGTAGCTGCTAATGATAAATGTCGTTATGTTAAAAACATACAAATTCATTAAAACAGCCTTTTATGATTAAACGGTTAGCAGCTGGAAAAGTGACCAGTTTTAACTTTTTAATTAAACAAAGGAACAAAAACCAGGCATGCTAACATCTGAACCATTAAATAAGTGCACTGGGCTTATCTTAAAACTTTTTACTTCAGTAGTCTCTAAATACAAACAAACTATAAACTTGATTGCCTACTTTGGTGTTTAACAGGAACAAATTTAATAATATCAAATCCTTTCTCGATCATCATTTAGTTGACCACTTAAGGTGTCCTGGTGTGGAATGTAAGTAGTAGTTTTTAAATTGTTTATCACTTTGGAATGGTTTAAAATAAATCTAATCAGAATACTTGGGCCCTTCATGCATGCCTAAGCTGGGAAAGAAACCATGCCAAGCAATGGTGAACGACAGACACCATACGCAGAAAGCATTGCCAAAGCTTTCCAGCAAAAAAGTCTGAGCTTGTGCTATCAAGTCACGGAAACTCGGGGCTGTAACTCAGCAAATATCACCAAAGGAGCTCCAGCTCCAAAGACTGAATCAACTTTAGCACTGTTTAGCCTTCAGCAGTCATGGCTACAAACAGATGACGGCGTCGCCATGGAAACAAACAAAATGCCCACCCATTTTGCTTTACAGATATAATTCAGGCACCTGAAAAGTAGTATTACATGGAACTCTTTGGACTCCTGAGACCTCATCATTCCCACTAATAAGTCAAGAGGAAATGCTATACAATAATAACCTTAGGGAAAAATGGATGAGATAATGTTTATCTGAAAGTCACCAATGGTCAGTAAACCCTGAATAAAACCCAGAAGAGACACTCTTTAGGAAGTGGCATGAAACTGTCCTCAAACATAGACAAAAAGTATAACTTTTAAAGGTAGTAAAAAGAAAACACTAGTGAGCATGAGAGAATGACTTGAACCTATGGAGAGACGCTGAAATACACTGTATAAGGGTTCTGATGAAGTCAACTAAGAAATACAGCCAAGGTTCAGAAAGCTCTGGTTTTCTGTAAAGTAGCTGAAATTATTTATTGCTAGCAGCAGTCCTGGTAGATAAGGGAACAGCGATGACTCCTTTAAATCTGCAGTTGTTTCTCTTTAAAGATAAAAACCACCCATAGAAGTTGGTGTCACAGAAACAAAGCCTAGCTCCCAAGATCCTTTTGGGCTACAGATGCCACTGCAGTGCCAGTGCTGAAAGCTTGTGACATAAAATGGGAAGAGGGAAGATTCATGAGCAGGAGAACCTCGGCAGCGGTTCAGACCCATAAATAAGGCTGCTCCAGGCCTCACAAGCCCAAGTTAGACCCAGACTCACCAGGGCATCGGGAAACCCTGCCATTTTCACTGCTTTTAGCCAATTGTTGGTTACAATCAACAATCACCATGTCCTAATGACTGTCAACGTCTGGGTTAGGGCCACACTACACACAGGGAGAAATGATGTGCTTCTTCTAGAGCCCCAGTTTATTTTCCTCAGCTCTGACAAAAGTGGGTAAGGAAGGCTGAGCAAAGAGAAAGGCCTTCCATCCTGGGAGGGAACACGTGATTTCATTTGTGCTTCAGAGGTGAATTTCTCTTGAAAGATGAGTTATTATCTCATAGAGGACTCAGATAGGTAGAGAATTCTGCCCAAGACCACATAGCTATTAAGTGGAGAAACAGAGATTTAGGCTAACTCTGTGTGTCTGTGTCTGTAAACTCTCCAGAATCCTGTACTGTTACCCAGGTGAAAATATGAGAGGTGATAAGCACACAAGTTTTCAGCAGTGGACTGAACACGCCTGAAAGGGAGGCCCAGAGTGACAACTGTATGCGATCAAAAAAAAGGGGGGTTAAATGCTTATCTTAAACGTTAGACACTGCTTGCCGTATCAATAATAAACATATTTCTGGAAAGTACATTGATACTGACCACATTTCAAAGTCTCAGCATGTGTGTAAGACTGAAAACATCTGAGTTGAAAAAAAAAAAAAGAAAAGAAAAATATACCTAAAATCCTACTCTAGGAAACTAAAAAATAAATTACACATGTAAAAATCACTAATGATAAAGTTGCAGACAGATGCCATTAGCTACTGTAAATAAAACACAAATAAGTTGTTATGTATTTTACACGTCACAAGAGAAAGATCTGCACAATATGAAAACAAGCTTTACCCTTCAGAACTTCTCTTCATTTTTCAACTCGTTATATCATAAAAACGACAGATTGTTAATTCATAGCCTTTTTTTCTTAGATAGAATTTAAGTCAGCTACATCTGTTTATGTTTTCAACATAAATATTAAACAAATCTGTAACAGGAGAAATTGTTTTATTAAACTTTGGTCATGTAGATAAAAAAAGAGGAATGTTAAAAGCTTTCCAGATTTTTAATCCATGCACGCATCTCATTACACATGATAAAAAGATCATACGCTTTCTGATTAATTAACACTCCTAGTCTAAAAACAGAAATGCTATTCCCATTCAAAACTTTGGGGAAAAAAAAAAAGTCCCATGGATACATGGAGACATACTGCCCTCTGCTGAAGAAGTAATTCCAAGCTGGCAAATAACATTTCTCCATCATTGTGTATGTACATGAGACACTTTGGGTGCTGTAGGATTCCTCTAAGAAAAGCCACCACACAGACTTGTTATATTAATAATACACACACACACACACACACACACACAATTCCTTCTGTGCTTGAACATCCAAACTTCAAAGAAAGGAAGACACAGACATGTGTAAGACTCTCTGGACTACTGATGAAATGGTCCTCTGACTGTCACTGTCATCTGGTAAAGGAAATTAATGACTCTATCCTTTCTAAAACTCAGAAGCATATTAAGCTAAACATAAAAAATATTCCACAGAATCACCTTCATATGACTGCATCTCAAATACAGATGTTATTTCTCAAGTTAAAGAACCTGTCTAGTCAGCATCCAGTCAATATCTGAGAATGACCAAGGGCAGAGCCCACCTCAACTATAAACCAGACTTGAAGTTGGATTCCCTGACACCCATGCTCTCTGGGAACATCTTTCTTTAGTAGAGGCTCAGTCTCTTGTTACTCCAAATGATTTTCCGTTTTAACCAGCTTACTGACACTGCGGGAGATTTCTGCCTGCTGATAGAAGGAGTTTCTACTATAAAGCAACTATGGCACAGGAATGCTGAGTCCTAAAGTGAACCTGAAGGGTGGCCACTGAGCAGTGCTAGTCTCTAGGTTCATTTGGCATGCTGTGCTGAGCCTCCTGAGACCATCTGGGCTCTTTATTAGTCAAGCTAGTCATTAAGCTCCACATTATATACATCTATACCTCACAACATGGTAAGTGGACCATAGGAGCTTTCTGAGAAGACTTTCAATTCAGCATTTCTACAGGAAATTGCTTTTCAGGTTCTAAGCCAACACTTCAAACAAACTTTTAAGCATCCAGTTGTATAGTAAAGGCACCAGTTTATTTAGAGACAACAGAATCTAGATGTCTATAAGAATGAACAGATCTAAATTTCCTGGATAGAGCTAACAGATGTCCCTGCTCTTGTGCAACATATCACAGTATGTTTTATAAGATCAAGGGCTACCATGCCCTTGCACAGTCTGTGTGATGGCTAGTCCCAAACACATCTATCCTTCTCTGTTCCCTGACCACAGATGCAATGTGACCAGCTGCTTCAGGCTTCTGACATTTTAATTTTCCTGCCACGATTAACTGTGAACCAAAATAAACCCATTCTCCCTTCTTTTGCTTTTGTCAGGGTCAAGTTTGCATGTACAACTATCACAAATATCCAAGATGTGAGTTACAAAACCAAAAAAGAGCTAAGTATAAAATAATGTGCACTGCATGCATCAACAAAATAGATCTATTTCTATTCATGAATATGCAAATTAGCTCCTAAAAGACTCACGGGAGACAGTAACAGGGTGGTGTTTGGTAGCACTGTCTGGTTAGGAAGAGGGTGGAGAAAGGCTTACTCATTACTACCTACGAAAATGCTAATTCTGTAAGAAAAAACACTAGGTCTGGGGAGACAGCTGGGTGGGTAAAGGTGCCTGATGAGCCGAGTTCTTCTAGAATCCACAAGGCAGAAGGAGAGAACTGACTTCTACAGACTGCCCTGTGGCCTCCACACATACACTGTGCACATTCACACATACATACATGTCAACACTTTCATGAAGGCACAAAAAATAAATAAAATGTGATAAACATTTTGATTAATATAGAAACCAAACCAGAGGAATTCTGTGTAGTTTTCAGGAAGAGAGCTACAGCTTTACCTTAAATATGATGACAATGGGTATATCTTCAGACAGGGTATTGTGCCTCAGATAGAATCGCCCCTGTTTCACGGCCATGTTGGTTCTGCTTTTCTTCTCATGGGTGGAGCTATAAGTAAACAGACACAAGTTAAGCTGCACCCCTCAGCAGGAACTTCAGCAGCAGTGCTAGTTATCTAGTCAGGCACAGATGCTCAGCAAATAAAACTGTCTCTAATTCATTAACTCTAAAAATACACTCCTTCCTTCCTCCTTCCCTCCCTCCCTCCCTTCCTTCCACGAACACTTAAAAACACTACAACTATTTGTCGTTATCTTCAAGATTATGTTGGGGATTTTGTGAATGGATAAGAAACTTTCATCCTTTGACCTAATTTCCCTTCCTTTTCCCTTGTGTGCCTGGTTTGCTGGCTGGCCTTGAACTTGCTATGTAAGGATGATCTTGAACTCCTGCTCCTCCTCCTGCCTCCTAAGAGCTAGTGCTAGGATTACAGTCACGTGCCTCTGCCCAGCTTGTAACATATCTCACATTTATTACACCCGAGTTACTTAGATTCATGATTACTTATTTTAATGACTGATTTTTCTTTTTGAAAAGAAAAATCTCAAAATGGCCCAGACCACTTTCTAAGAAGAAAGTTTTAAAATCAGTAATCCAGAAAAGTTAACCACAAAACTGGCACAGAAAGAAAGGTAAAGTCATCCTAATCTAGCTCGTTCTACAGGGTGTCTCTATTCTGAGATTCCTAACAGACTAGAAAGCACTCCAAAAGCTCTATTCAACCACAACGGTGGCAGATATTAACTGACCACTCCGCTGTTGCCATGTGGCACACGTGACAACACCTACTGAGGGCCCCTCTAAATCATGGATGATGACATCTAGACTTAGAGAAGTTAGGTAACTACCTACTCCAGAGTCTAAGAGGCAGACAGATCTGTGATTCTAAGGTCAGCCTGGTCTAAAAGCAAGTTCCAGGATAGCCAAGGCTGTTACATAGTGAAACCCTGTCCCGAAAAATCAGAACAAACAAACAAACAAACAAACAAACAAAACTATGATGTACCAAAGAAAATGACTGGTTTCTACTAAGTCTTTGATAAAGGCCATCATTGCTAACTGCCTCTCCACTAGAAAGAAGCCTGCAGAACTCTGTGTTAACAGGTTCATTACAGGCCACCACAAGATCAACTACTGCATGCCAGGCCCCACCTATGCTATAATTTCCGGTCCTCACAGCCCTCAAATCACATGAGAATAGAAGTTATGAGAGCCCTACAGGTTGCTGCTGCTTAGATCATGGGTGCACTGGGAAAAAAGCCAGGCTGGGCAGCTAACACGGTACACCAGCAAGTCCACGGTACAGCTCGTTCAATATTATACATGGAACAGTCAGTCAGTCCTTGCTTACAAAAACCTGAAAAGGAGTATGAAAACTCTGAAAAGTGCTTTGTTTGTCTTTGTCCTTAAAGTTTCTTTACTGCTATAAATTAATAAAGAACACAACTTAAATTAACTATTGCCCTTCCAAATGCTGTCTCACATCTCCCTTGCTGAAATCTTAAAACCAATACTGTGTTTATAGACGCACACAATGAATTGTACACACACTGCCTGCTGTGGAGAGAAATACTACCCCCTTCACATGAGATGGCAAGCACCCACTATGCTAAAACGATGACTATTTCGAAAAACCCCATCTGTTTCCCATACCTGGTAACTGATGCTCCAACGGCCCCTTTCCTGTCGGCCTCCACAATGATTCTGTTCTTGGACAGCTGCTCTTGGATAAGAATGACTTTTTCCACTCCTTTAACAATGAAGTAGCCACCTGCCCAAGGGACACAAGACAAGCTCACCACCTCTTCTGTACTCAATGCAAGTCAGTGAGGGCGAGGAGTTCCTGAGGTGCAGAGGACCAGTATAGACTGGCCCTGTGCCTAGGATCATCAGGAATTTGATGGGGCTGCTGGCATTGCTCTATGAACTGATGACAGTATCAGACACAGTTCTACAAAAAGAACTGAAGCTGATATACCATTTTAAAACAGAGGTCTATTGCCCTGGTTAGTTTTGTTGTCAAGTTTACACACTGGGAAGAAGGACCCTCAACTGATGAATACTGGCCTGCTGGGCATGCCTAGGGCATTACCTTGATTGCTGTCTGACGTTAGGAGGGCTTAGCCCACTGCTCCCTAGACCTATGGGCCTGAGCCATAAGCAAAAGAGATGAACATAAGCCTAGGAGCAAGTCAGTCAGCAGGGATTCCTCACGGTTCCTGCTTCAGTTCCTGAACTAACTCCCCTCACTGAGGGACTGTGACTTGGAAGAGTAAGGTAACTAAATCCTTTCTCTTCAGGGTGCTTTTGGCCCTCGTGTTTATCCCAGCAACAGAAAAACCAACTAGGACAGAAACCAGAGCCAGAAGTAGGGTGTCTCTGTGGTGGAACTGGCCATGTTGGTTTAAGGAAGACAACAGTATTTGGAACTCTGGGTTCTAGATTGAGTGCACAAAGATTAATGGGGTTGTTCTGTGGAAGCCTGGAAGGTAAGAATATTGAAAACAAACAATGGGGCCTAGCTTGTAGAGATACAGGGGGAAGCAAAGACTCTATGTTTGTGTTGTATTTTGCAGGAAGAATCTGTGGAAGTGAAACCTTCTGTGTTTTACTGGGACAATGGAGGTTGGTTAACAGGACTGAGAAACAGTTGTGATTAATGAGAGACCAGCATCACTGATGAGAATTCTGGGAAGTATTTCCTCAGGGTAAGCATACAGAAGCTGTGTCCAGGAGGGAATTTGTTAATTTTAAGTCTTCTATGTGCCGTGAAGCTGGTCTGTGTCTAGGTGACAAGCTATGTGAGCTGCCATGACAGAACCAGAGAAATGGAATTGTCCCAGCCTTCTGGAGCCAGAAGATCACATCTCAGATGTCAGATACAGAACTTTGTACACTGTTAGATTTTGATTTTGCTTTGATCTGATTACAACTGTGCCCTGTTCCTCCTTGGAAGAAGGAAACACATCACTTGTTTGGGCCTTTACAAAAGCCCACACATTAACAGAGTTTGTATTTTTAAAGAGACCTTGCACCTTTAAAGCAATATGATTTTTGAAGACTGTGGGACTTTTAAGATTGCACTGTATTTTATAATTATGATATTAACCTGAGATATGGGACAATCTAGAAAGGAAATATTGTGGTTTAACCGTGATGTGTTTGTATGTAACCATGACATG
Source organism: Mus minutoides (assembly GCA_902729485.2). Lineage (NCBI taxonomy): Eukaryota > Metazoa > Chordata > Mammalia > Rodentia > Muridae > Mus > Mus minutoides. Next base: position 5,353 of record CACVCL010022230.1, on the reverse strand, counting down.
TTTGGATGTCAAACTGAAAAGAGGATCAAGTGTCCTAGTTAACACACTGGGAAGAGGATCAAGTGTCCTAGTTAACACAACAGGAAGAGGACCAAGTGTCCTAGTTAACACAGTGGGAAGAGGGTCAAGTGTCCTAGTTAACACAGTGGGAAGAGGGTCAAGTGTCCTAGTTAACACAGTGGGAAGAGGGTCAAGTGTCCTAGTTAACACAGTGGGAAGAGGGTCAAGTGTCCTAGTTAACACAGTGGGAAGAGGGTCAAGTGTCCTAGTTAACACACTGGGAAGAGGGTCAAGTGTCCTAGTTAACACAGTGGGAAGAGGGTCAAATGTCCTAGTTAACACAGTGGGAAGAGGGTCAAGTTTCCTAGTTAACACAGTGGGAAGAGGACCAAGTGTCCTAGTTAACACACTGGGAAGAGGGAACCTCAACTGAGGAACAGACTTCATCAGATTTTCCTGCAGCATGTCTACGGGGCATTTTCTGGGTTGCTAATTGATGTGGGAAAGCCCAGCCCATGTGGGCAGTACCTTCCTTAGGCAGGCGAGCCTGGGCTACATAAGAAAGGTTGAGGAACACAGCCTGGGAACAAGAAAAAAAGCACCACTCTTTCACGGTTTCTGCTTCAACTCCTGCTTGAGCTCCTGCTCTGGTTACCCTCAATGATAGATGGTGACCTGGAAGTATAAGCCAAATAAACCCTTCCTGTTCCAAGTGGCTTTTGATCAAGGTGTATCATGGTAACAGAAAAACAGTCTATGCTATCCACATGTACACCAGACCGATAGAAAAAGAAATGTATTAAACAGATGAATCTGTCTATTCCTTAAGTATAGGAATCACCTAGCATCATCAATGGAGATTAATACTTGCTCCAATTTTTCTAACAAAGCTGGAACAATAGCAGACAACTGAGTTTCCAAACTAATGTTCTATACTGAATAAAAGTCACATGCTATTATTACATTTTTTCCACATAATTTGAGAATAGGGTAGAGTGAGATTTTGTTCTATTTATAAATAAAAGTAAAACCAAGATAGTACATTAACTTATGAAAATTTTGGTTAGAGTCTAGAAAGTCAGTGGGGTAGCATATGCCTGTGAGCTGGGCACTGAGGAGGTAGAAGCAAGAAGATTGGGTAGGTGATCAAGGCCAGCCTGGGCTGTATAGTGTTTGTGGCCAGCCAGTGCTACATGAATGAGTCCCTATCTCCTGAAAAACACCAAATAAGCAAAAACAAAACAAAAAATAAAACAAAAACAAAAACACCACCACCACCACCACCACCACCAAAATCTTCCTTGATGCAAGGAGTTCAGTTAAAGCAACTATAAGCCAATTTAAATCATAGGTAAAGGCATGAGGAGAAACTGTTGTATTGTTTGAAGTTTTACCAAAAATACTCTAGAAATAAGGACAAAAATAAAATTTTTGAGAGCTTAAAGGCATGAGGAGAAACTGTGTTGTATTGTTTGAAGTTTTACCAAAAATACTCTAGAAATAAGGACAAAAATAAAAATTTTGAGAGCTTAAACAATAGCAAAAAAGTTATCATTTCTCTCCCTTTTCTACATTTAACACAGGCTGTCGTGAGCTACTGGGGTCTTTTCAGAACAGTTTAGACAGCAACTTTGGGAGCATCTCAAATATCAAGTATCTCAAAAGAAACTACTGCACAGAGGTGAAAGGAAAGAACAGGCCATGCCAGTAACCAGAAGCCAAGCTGCTAACACCTTTAAGCAAATAAAAGAAGAATCGGCATATGTTTAGAGATCCAGATTAAAGCTGGTATGAAATCTCCAGTTTGACGAACACAGTTTGTCCAACAAGTCATCAGAAGGCAAGAAGTCTACAGCAGAGCACTAGGAAAGGAATAGAGCAAGGCAGGGGGCTGGGTGGGGGTGGGGGGCACCAGAGTCACCCACATACCTGGGTCTAGAGGACACTCGTTCAGTTTGGCAAACTCTGCCGGCGTTTTCCCCGTCAGAACACAGTTTGAGCTTCGGAGCATGATGGGCATTCTGTTTAAAGTAAAACAAAAGAAAGTCAGGCATGGACTGACAGAGAGACTACAGCGATCGCGTGTCAGAGGGGCCTGCATCTCTGTGTAACCACTCGGGAGAGGCATTCCACGAGAGAGCCAAGGGAAAACCAAGATATTCCCAGACATCTCTTCTGGCACAGATGACAGCGGTGCTGGACAACAATGATGGCACAGCTAGGAAGAGAAAAACTAAACAGGAGAAGGTATCAAAGAATGTGGCTTCAGGGAGACTACGAGGTGAACTCTATAAAGAAAGGTGGCCAGGTGTGGTGGCGCACTCCTTTAATCCCAGCACTCGGGAGGCAGAGGCAGGAGGATTTCTGATGCAAGAGCAATCTGAAGCACACCTATTCAGACTCCTAGATGACTTACTCAGGGGAAAAGGCTGTGGATCTGAAACATGTCTGATGCCTTCACAGTGCTATGTATACAGAACACAGAGGACCACACGTAAACAGATGACAGTCAAGATCAACAGCACAGCTGCAGAGAAGGCTTGAAACAAGAGCCAAGGCGGGTTATCAGAAGGAAAAAACAGTGTAGACAGGCAGCACCGTGGACCAAGAGGACAGCCTGCACGTGGGCACTCTGTTGAGTACCACATGGAGGTCAGCTAGGGAAGAAACTTCATCTTCAGAAGATGGAAAATGAATACCAAATCAAAGTCTGACATGAAAAGATATATGTGGCATAAAGAAAACCCAAATAAGGGACTGGACTGATGACTTGTGGTTAAGAGCACTGGCTGTTCTTCCAAAAAGACTCGTCTTCAGTTCCCAGAGCCCACATAGCAGCTCACAGCCATCTCCATCTCCATTCTAGGGAATCTGATGCTGGCTTTGGCCTTTCTTTGAAACCAAGCACACATGTAGAATACAGACATAATGTAGGCAAAAGACCAACAGAAACAAATGTACAGAAATATAAACTTTAACTATAAATATAAATGTTAACTTTATAAAACAACAATGATTTTGAATGTATGGGTAACAACAACAACAACAACAAAAAGGCAAGAGGAACTGAGATAAAATTTTAAAAAGTCAAGGACAGATTTGACCTGTCAAGGCTTTCTAAGATCTTACTCTTGCTAGGAGAATAAAGATATACTCAAACTTTGTTAATCAATGCAGTTTAATTCTAAAGTAACATAAGCAGAAATGAAAATGCCTTTCAGAGCAGGTAGAAGAGAGAAGAAAAAAAGTTCCATTTAAATGGAGTGGAGAAAAATAAAAATAAAAAGTTGAAAAGATATCATGTGCAGAATACACTGACAGAAATATATGTAAATACATATGTGTTGGTTTGAATAATGCTTGGCCCAGGGAGTGGCATTATTAGGAGATGTGGCCTTTTGGAGAAGGTATAGCCTAGTTGGAGGAAGTGTATCACTGGGGATTGGGGTGAGTTTTGGGACCATCCTCCTAGCTGCCTGTGAATGCAGTCTTCTCCTGGCTGCCTTCTGATTGAGATGCATAACTCTCAGCTCCTTTCTAGCACCATGCCTGCTTTCTACCATGATGATAATGGACTGAACCTCAGAACCAGTAAGCCAGCCCCAATTAAATGTTGTCCTTTATAAGAGTTGCCTTGGTCACAGTGTCTCTCCACAGCAATGAAACCCTAAGACATATATACTTCTATGCACGTAAATGGTGTGTGTGTGTGTGTGTGTGTGTGTGTGTGTAAAATAGATGTAAATAAGCTACATTCTCCAAAAAAATTAAAAAGAAAATCTATGTACACATAGTTTGCCTCAAGAAAACTGAAAACATTTTAAATTCATAGCTATTTCTACAGAAGACTCAAGTCTCCCTGAAGCCACATTCTTTTTTTTTTTTTAATTAGAGAAATTCTTCATTTATATTTCAAGTGTTATCCCAAAAGTCCCCGATACCCACCCACCCCCCGCCCTGCTCCCCTACCTTCCTCCTCCCACTATTTGGCCCTGGCATTCCCCTGTACTGGGGCATATAAACATTGCTAGACCAGGAGCCTTACCTTCTCCTTAATTAGAAAAACCAGGTTCCAAAGTTACTAGCTGATACTATCCATTATTTTCAAACTTGTTCTAGGAGATAGTAACTTCTTCCAAAACTGTTGCTACGTAAATAAACATCTAGGAAAACTATGTACAGGATCCACCAAGAAGTCTAGTGCCGAATTCAATGAACTCCTCACTGACCTACTAAGGACGCATTGCTGGGTCAGGAGAAGAAAGGGAAGCATTGCCTCAGCTTTAGAGAATGCTCTGCAATTACCGTAAGACACAGCTCTGTCTGGCCCTTACCTAAGGATCCAAAGCAATTCTATAAGCCAGGTACCATTTCCCACACCCTTCAGAGGAGGGAGGGAGGCAAAGAGGGCTTATTAATTGGCTTAAGGTCACATCATGGAGGCGGTCTCCAGGCAGTGTGGCTACAACAGGCGTGGTGGTGCACACCTTTAATCCCAGCACCCGGGAGGCAGAGGCATTTCTGAGTTCGAGGCCAGCCTGGTCTACAAAGTGAGTTCCAGGACAGCCAGGGCTATACAGAGAAACCCTGTCTCAAAAAAAAAACCCCAAAAAACAAAAAAAAAACCAACCTTCTTGTTTCTCACCTGCCAATGGGTAAGGCGTTTCGGATTATCCTCTGGCTGCCTCGGGTATACTCAATGTCCACTGTGATTGGGGCGGAGTATGTCATGTCCCTCAGACGGCACTGGAACAGAATCACAGTAAGCGACCCTCTGCCCTTCAGCAATCCCGCTAGGAGTACAGTGCATAGCAACCTGAACTTTCCCCACTGAGCTGCTGATGCCTGCCTCAGGGCAAGGGGAGTCACAGTTGTGTTTAGAACATGTGTGTGCTTGGCATGGAAACAAGCTAAAGGCTATCTTCATCCTTTACACACTGTGAGACCCAGCTTTTACAGGAAGGCGTGGGACCAAGGATCCGCAGGAAGATACAGGAAACCACATGCAAACTCCCCAGTGACTTCAACATATCACACTGACAGTTGTGTGGTGGTTTATAGCTTCAAAAGAGAATTTCTCTGAAACTAAGCATACAATTCTTCATGTTAAATCCCACCTGTGGTTAAAACATCTTTTAACTTTTACGACGGGGACTGAGATTTTAAAGTTTAAGTTTTCTATTCCTGACCAGTAAAAACTGCTTATGTGGAGCTGAAGGAATGTCTCAGGGGTTAAGAGTACTGGCTGCTCTTCCAGACGATCCAAGTTCAATTAAAAAAAAAATGCTTAAGAGTATGCAGCAAGCACAGACGCTAGGTCAAAACAAACAAGTCCAAGCAAAGTACCTCATGA